>SDVV010015462.1:0-14518 GCA_016164225.1 Gammarus roeselii | reverse complement strand
CTTCAGACTATCAAATTATTAGTCACGTGGCAGCAATGTCTCGCTTCAGACTATCAAATTATTAGTCACGTGACGGCAATGTCTCGCTTCAGACTATCGAATTATTAGTCACGTGACAGCAATGTCTCGCTTCAGACTATCAAATTATTAGTCACGTGACAGCAATGTCTCGCTTCAGACTATCAAATTATTAATCACGTGACAGCAATGCCTCGCTTCAGACTATCAAATTATTAGTCACGTGGCAGCAATGTCTCGCTTCAGACTATCAAATTATTAGTCACGTGACAGCAATGTCTCGCTTCAGACTATCAAATTATTAGTCACGTGGCAGCAATGTCTCGCTTCAGACTATCGAATTATTAGTCACGTGACAGCAATGTCTCGCTTCAGACTATCAAATTATTAGTCACGTGGCAGCAATGTCTCGCTTCAGACTATCAAATTGTTATTACTTACTCAGAGCAACCAACTCATAATTCTTGGATCTTTCATAACGCTCGAATACAACGAAGAAAATGTAAAAGTTACGCATTGCTCTAGAATACTCTGTTTAATCCACCCTTCTAACTTGATAAACAATGTGATAACAGGCCTTTGATTTAATACTAAACGAGGGCTCATATGCATAACAACTTCAAGAGAATCCGTGTCATAATAAAAGTATTCATGATCACTATTGTCAACCAAAATATTATATCCAGAACATGAAAGTATAATAATGCGGATGATCATGCTGAACCTGGATTTTATTTATGTACGGTACTACATGAGTGGAAATAATGCCCTGGACGGGCTTTTGGCTCTCGTGAAGAAAAGGAAACGCTTCGACATCGTAACCAAGTAAATCTTATAGGGCATTGAACTCATTCAATATAAAAGTCATTAGCCGCACCTGGAGGTACAATTGAGCTATTCTTAAGGTATAGTCGAAGATACAACCACATTAAGACATAATACTTTTTTTATGAATAGCTCTGACTAATTTTATTCGCTGCCCTCCTGATCAAATTTCCGTTGTCTCCTGTTTTTTTTTATCTACAGATACTGATAGCAAGTGGCAAGGGCATCGGGATTTACTTATCCAGAAAAATCTTCTACTAAACCCTAGTTTCTTACCGATAATATTGAACTTTGATTTATCTGTATATATATTTATCAAGTCAAGTTTTGGAATAAAGCAAACATATTGACACTTATTTTCTTCAGAAATTATTTCATTTTACAGCTTGATCTTTGTTGACGATTTCCGTTCGATTTTAGATGGCAAGAACGATAACAAAGCAGCAATAGGTTGGTGATCGAAGGGAATCAAGTTCATGCTTCAGGTATTCAATTCCTTAGTTAACTCTCGTAGATCGAAATCCAAGATTGTCGTAGGTTTCTGAAAAAAAATTGTGCATATCAATCTGAAAAAATGTGTTGTAAGAGTGACTATGTAAATAAGTGTAGTAGGTTTCTATAATCTCTATCGTTTCATCATATTAACAAAAATGCAGTAACACATAACAAGGACAATAAATACAATATATACATCACTAGACAATAAATATGAACAAGTAAGTAATACCAAAGAGAATGCCAATCCTTTTCACTATTTTATAGATTACGACTTTCTTCTTAAATTTAAGATGACCTTTTTTTGAGCCAGTTACTTTGTTTCCATTTCTAAAGACAAATTTTTTGCTAGCTTAACCATAACATCCGAAATCAGTACAGTTAATGCATGCCGGTATAGACAACGCAGATAGCTTGCCATTACGAGTCTCTCTTGATGACTATCAGCACAGCTCCCAACTGAAAGAGTGTGCCTGTGTGACAATTTCTCTCAGAAAAAACAGCAGGCTGTGAGAAGGTATCAGCTAAAAATATGCCGATGGGAAGAACACTTTATATTTAGAATCTTAGCTATTGTGCTATAAGCTAAAGAAGAGACATGAAGAATCAACTGAAATTAAATGCAAAATAAATGGATTGAACGAAACTGAAAGTTTTTATAAGCTGGAAATGTGTTGTATAACACAATCTAGATAGTCATAACGGGAAATGAATTAGAAAGTTAGGTATTTTCAGTAGAACCTCTGTGAAATAAGAGTGCATGCATAACTCTATAGACACGTGCCGAAGCACGGGATGTAGCTAGTACCTATGCAGGAGAATGCCCACTCTGATATGCTGACCACTATTGAGCCATGTCATGGAGGCAGGCTCGACAGGGCCTCTAAATTATACCTACCTGCTATTTAGGTACCAAGTGCCACATCATCAACATTACTGTTCTGTCTTGCCTAACTCATAATACAGGAGTAAAAGTTGTAACTAGTCACTGGAGATACTTCAGAAACGCATGATTTAATTCTGTGGCATTATTCATGTAAGTAATCTAGTTACCTAGGAATACCTTTATAAAGGAATTAGTAACGTGAACTGCTCTGCAGATGTTTTTTAACTTACACTTGCTAAGTACTACACAGTTGCAACAGAGAAAAACACCCAAATATGTTCTTTTACTGCTCTCGAAATCAAATATTGTTGCGGAACCGCAGGAGAATAGCTGCACTTGATGTATCAATTCATAGTTGACATGTACACGTAAAACAGTAACTGAGCATTGGATGGTAATAATTGCCACAAGGATAAATGATGTAAATAACAACTTGAATAAGGAATTGAGGTTGGAAAGCGCTGGTGGTCTGGTCAAGGTGTCCCTAATCGATTTCTGAATGGTAGCGGGAGTTATGAGGCTTTCAAAGAGGAGTAAAGGGGCTAGAAAAAAGCAGCAAATGGGCTAGTGACTAATTGAGGCAGATTGGTCGACGATTGAGTTGAAGAGTTCGCCATCATAACTCGTCAGTTAGCCAGAATTGTTTACGGGTATTGTGTCCCTACTAGATACATGATGCTAATTTTCAGTACTAAAAAAGTGAATGTATAAGAGAAACAGTTGTAGGTATCAAGAAAGCAGCATGTGCTGCTGTATTGGAACTAACCACCATCACTTGATTGATGTTAACGCACTAGAAGTGAATAACGTGATGACGCTCGCCAACACCCCGAGTAATGCCTGTTCCACAGAACCAAGATGGACGAGACTCGCAGCGGTATCTAGATTACATTCAACTAAACGACGGACGGAACAATTTCACTAATGCGAAAATACTGAACTTCAAATGCCTCTAATTCATTCCACACTCACCGACTTTTAGCCACCTACCAATGTGTGTAGTGTTGTTTTCTCAACGCGTCACTGTAAAGACTTCGATGGGGAGATGCTAGCGGCCAAGCAAGATGATAACAACAACAACAACATACTCAAGATACATAGCGCGGTCAATAGGCTATACATGGCGTGGCTTTTTTGTGATGGTGTAGTGCAAGAGCGAAGTGCAAACAAATGACCCCTTTGGCGCTACAACAATCTAATGCCGGGAGGGTATGGATAAAATAGCTAATATCAGGAGGGAGGCCGAGAGAAGTAAGTACCTATTTACAGAGAATACAACTCATTATGCTCCTCGAGGCCACGTATAAAGGCACTTCTGTTAGATCCTTCATAATAACACATACCTACCTATTTTTTAACTGCTAGTCATAGTAAAAATTAGATGCCCATCAAATGTGATGCCGAACTACGTCTGCAATGCTGATTTTTTGGTATATGGTAAAATTTTTGCTACTCATTTTAGTAGCTATTCCATTTTTTGTCTGTTTTTATTATAGATAACTCGGTAATTTGTTTAATGCCGATCATTGATTAGTGATATACCGCCACCGATATGGCGGTTGGCCTAATTTCTAACACAGCGGTAGATCTAATCGTGAGCCATCGACATGGCTGAGCTACTGAAGGTTGGCCTCTATTATAGTGAGGTTTCTAGTTGCTAACCATCGAAATAACGGTCATTCTAATTATTAGATAGCAATGTTCCGGCACCTTTTCGCTGAACAGTCAATAAGTGGTATGATTCGCTGAGAATATCATGTCAATGGATACCCTCCATCCAATGTGAGTAAGGTATGCGGGAAGATGCTTAATCAATTATTCCCAAGTCAATATTTATGTTTTCCTCTAATGTTTGGCCATTAAATGAAGGTATATATTGTTTTCATTCAGGTTAGCTGCGTCCTAAAATCTAAATGTTTAGAAAAGGCTTACCAAGTAATTTCATTATCACCAAAACCATTGGAAACATAAACAATACAAATGATCGCATTAAACATGCAAATCACATAGGCGAGATTCAAACCTTCTCTATGTATGTATGATAAACAAAAAACAACTATGTACACTTAACCAAGATGAAAATTACAGTCTGGAATGCGTTGTTTGAAACTAAGAATCTATAATCTATCCTATACATTGATTTGATCCTTATAACAGGACACATGTATAATATAACTTTTATCCGAAATATCATAATTGTTTGATAATTGACCTCACTTTCTTTACCAAGTAAAGTTGTAGTTCTTTCACTTGTTTTCATTTGACGATGCAACCGTAAGCCTCTCAGAAGATCGGCGACACGACTGTTCCGGATTAGTCAAGTCAGACCTGGAAGAACACTAGAACAATGCCGAAGTTCTCGTTACCATTTCAGACGCTAGGAAGTTCTAAACAGTTGCTGTGGACCTCAATGATGTCAACGTTTTACGGATCAAGCGGTGGTTATGACAGGTAAACTTTCAATATAATGTTCGAAACTTTGCAGTGAATAAGATGTAAACGTGCCGTATAAAACCTATGTTTCCCAATTGAAATATTGAATCTCATTCATTCAACGTTTCTTGATTTGCATCTGAACTGGAGAAATAAATCTGAGATGTCGTATATATAAAATTGTTCAACATCTCCTTGAATTGTGTCCTGTGTACACTTTTAAAAACTCGTCGAGTGTAGCAAAATATAAAATATGTTATACAGTTTGGATAGTTTCTTGAAGTAATTGGTCTTTATTACTTGATGAAGAGGCCAGCTCATGAACAATGCACAGCGATTTTGGTCGTAGGTTTGATGACGCTCTTCCTCGAGTCCGGGTCACACTTTATGTCGAGTCTTGGAGCGAAGCCGTTGTTGGAAGTGTTATGGTGGAGCTTTTGTAGCATGGACGCGTGCACGCTGTGTTGGATATGGTGGTTTCCATTCACGGGGGAGCCTCCAGCAGGACCTCCTAAGAAGGTCTGGCAAGGCTGAGAGTCGTTGGGAGGAGACATTGGCATGTGCGGGTGGTTCACCGGAGGAGGGGAGTTACCGCAATTGCTCAATGGGGGCGACAATATGGACTGAGGGGGAGACAGCACCGATCGGGGAGGTGAGATCTCTCCCTTGTAGGGCGACGACCCCGATGACAATTTCGACACGGAATTCTTCGGTGACTTGGAAGATTTTGGCGGTAACATGTTGTAATTGGCATGTTGTTGCAAGTTCAGGGGTGCGGTTTGTTCTTGTTTCACACCAATCAATGTTGAAGACATGGGTCGGTCTGTGTTAGAGATCTGTAAGAAGCCTGTGTTTGTCTGGCCGTCCATCGGGGAGTCTCTGGATCCCGGGCTCAGCGAAGACTTAGAACTGCAAGAATCTGAGCCTGAAGGGGAAGTAGCCATGTCCTCGCATCCGTAGTCTCCGTTGCTGGGATGAGGAGAGTCGCCGTTTGCCGGGTCGTAGTTGGCCATGCCATGGTCAGAGCCTGTAATGAGAAATTAATTATTTGAAGTTGAGTCCTAATTCATCATTCCGTTTCTAGCTAGTCATCCATGCTTATGTTTTTGTTTGCACTACAGTTGTGAGTGGCAATTGGTTTCACTGGTTCTTACAAGCACCCTGTTTGTGACAGTACCATGTAATCATTTTATTGAAGCGAAGTTTAGGAAAACCAGCAAGATAGTAAAACTAATGCACCACGAGTTGGTGTCGTAGTAATGACGTTAATACGGAAGATGAGAAGTGTAACCTAAAATATGTAGCTATTCGATATAAACGACTACGCACAGAGAATTAGAGATAAAATCGGTTGTCTTCCATGCAGGGGTTGCATTAAGTACACGCTAATGTAGCTAAAAATGTTATATACGAGTCCTTTTATCAGCGTTGCATTTACTTAGTTAGATATTTTTTATTAAATATATGTCCTTCCACGTTTGAAGGATGACGCCAGTTTTCTCTGTGTTTATTTTCGATGAGTTGAATTCCATTTTTGTTGGGTTGTTGAGTATCTATGTAAAGAAACTGGCGATTGAACCATCATTGAGTCTCTTGATAATAGCTACTTACGATACCGATTTAACGGCCGTACAGAAATTTCCACGACCTTGATTCATATGATCCGGTGTGCCTCGCCCGGCTAAGAACGTGTGTGCACCAGACACACGCGTGCTTATGATGGCTGTTCAAACTACTGTACTCACCTTCCGTTATCTTTTGCAATGCTCGCTGCGCTTCTCTGTCCTCTTCGCTGTCTGTTGGACTGCAAGCTGTAGTCTTCCAGTGGGTGCTGCAACAATAAAAATATCTTTAGTTGTGTGGAATGTTTTTGATAACTCGGATTGTACTGTAATAATTACCGATACAATTCTTACATAAAGCTAGTGAAATATCGATACTTATCGGTCAGAAAATTCTATGACGTGACTTCTTATCCTGTACGTAAGTAAGTGATTTATTTATATGTCGCTATCAAGATAAACTGTTTCCTGTGTTGCAGTAAAGATATTTACTGAAAACACTTGTATTTGATACTCATTACTTACCGTAAACCGGAAGCACTGATGTATCTCTTCTTGCACATCGAACAGTTGAATGGTCTTTCGTTAGTGTGAATTCTCTTGTGGAGTTTGAGATGAACGTATTGAGTGAACTTGGACGAGCACAGTTCACATTCGAACGGCTTTGATCCTGAGTGCAGCCTCATATGCGTCTTGAGGTTTGATGTAGAGCTAAACCGCTTGTGGCAGACATTGCATTCGTGCGGTTTCTCTCCAGTATGAACCAAATTATGCTTCTGTAAATGAGCAAGTTGCGTAAACGTTTTGGAACATTGGTTGCAATGGAAAGGTCTTTCCCCAGAATGTGTTCGCAAATGAACCTTGAGATTAGATAACTGCCCGAAGGTTTTCTTACAAATGTTACATTCGTAGTGCATCTTGCCGTCTTTCTTGTTAAGAGGATACGGAAGGGATCGAAATCCTCTCTGTGAGTTGTTCGGCGAGGAGCCTTCACCGCTGCTGTTGCTTGAGCCCGATGACGAAGACGAGGAAGGCGACCCTGCCGTGGAGCCCGGAATGGCGATGGTTAGATATTGGTTCACGGGGGTCGTTACACCAGGTGAAAAGCTGGGGCTTGTCTGAGGTTCTGGCGGCAAGCAGCCATCACTGGAGTAGTATATGGGCATGGTGGCCGTGGGCATCACTTGAGGCATTGTTCCGTAAATTTGATTAGGGTGCAGATTGTAAAAAGGATCATTGGTAGGAAGGTGGGGTGAAGACGAATCTGCACTTGCAATTAGACTTGAAGGAGGTGATTTGCGATGACGAGGAGGAGAAGAAGCTGGCGAAATTTGCATTGGAACGGGAGATCTGTGCGGCGAATAGCGGTTACGCTGTAAAATAGATTCCAAAATAGATGCTGATGAACCAATTTGTTGCTCGGACGTATAAGGTAGGTGGCTGTCAGGAGCAGCTGTGACTCTTGGGTCTTGAGGCACAAGAGTTGACAAAGCACCATTTGATGACGGGCTTTGAAGACCACGCGCTCGCTGGGAATCTTCTTTCCCATCGTAATCACATTTTCTGAAGTTTGGTGAAGTGGTTGGTCTCTCTGCCTCAGACGAAGGGTACCTCGATGATACCGAAGTGGCTCCACCTGAGTCGGGATAGTATAGAGCTGGTGACATCCTGGCGACTTCGTTGGTGCGGTGGCGCCTGGAAGATTTTACCCCTTGGTAACCACTTGTGTTCAAATCACTGGGAGGTGAAAGTCGTTCATGGAAAGGATTAAGTTTATAATATTGCCCCGCTCGGGTGACATGTACGGAAGGATGCATGTCTAAAACTGCAGGTTGAAGCTCCGTGAGTTCTTTCCGAAATTTATCGTCAGGGAGACTTCGTCTCAAAGGTTCGACTTCGAACATTCTGCTTTCTTTTTCTTCCTCTTTCTTAACATGTTCTTCCTTGAAGTCAGTATGCATTGAATAGTTTGGACTGGTTTGTGGTGAAGGCTGCGTAGATGTAACCCCGTCGTGCTCTCTTCCTCCCTGGGTACTGCCAATGTATGTCTTTGTCCACGCTATTTTTAATTTTCTGCACATTCCTGCGTTGTCGGTTTTCCCTTCATCTCCTTTGCGATCGACATCCATGCTTTCAATGATATCTGTTTTTAGATATGCGTCTTTTTCGAGATGCTTTGTGCTGAAAATAGAAGAATACATAAATTGAGCAGCTACCTATGTGCCGTTTATTTTCAGTTAAATTACTTTAAAAAAAATTAGATTGCTTTCCGTTATCGCTGGTCAAAGTTGCCTGATAACGATGATAATTGCTTGACCGCTAGCGAGGATGACATTGTTTGAATGAATCGTCTCTCTCAACCAGGGAATCTCTTTCATGCGCTCATCTGTATAAATTAAAGATATTAACTTTAACCCTATCTTATCTCCTGCTGGTTGTCACAGATTAACAGGCTGCGTTGTGATGAACTACTCACCAATAGTTGATGGGCTCGTTGCTAGGCTCGATGTAGCCATTGTCAGGGGAGGAATGGTAGCTTCCCTCGTCAATGTAGTGTCTGGGATCCACGTAGGGGTCTGAACCTCCATAGTCGCTTTCTTTGGACCCTCCTCCACCGCCTCGGTCTCTGTGGTAGCCGTGCTCGTCCAGCTCCAGGTTGTGCGACGGGCTATTACTGCTGTAACCTTCGTCTGCTTTGGTCTTGTCGAGGTCTGAGGAGGGGTGAGGCCCTGATGACTCAGGGATGGTGGAGGCTGTGATGATGGACTCGGGGGCCTCAGGATCAGAGCATTTGTTTTCTGTTCCAAAACAGGTTGAGAACATGAAATGATCAGTAGTCTTTTGGAGACAACTTGAGAAGAAACACACATAAACTCAAGGTCGCATGCCCAAGTAAGGGAGTGGGTGACGACAAAACGTTAACTAGTCATGAAAGAATCCAAAATTGACGGTACGCTAGTTTGTGTGCATCTCATAGTTGATTTCATTGCACACGCTTACTGAATATTTTATTATCGATAGCAGTTGATCAATGATCGTTTTATAAATGAATCAAGAAATTGATGACGAGGAAGTTAACAGGCTTGATAAAATCACTCATCATATATACTGCTGATTTATTGCACAGTTATTATTTTTAACTCACGTTGCAGCCGCTGAATCATCTGTCCCGAGGTGGTTGGGTAGTTCAGTCTTTCTGAGAACTCTCTGCAGTACCACACTAACAATTCTGTGTCGGGATGAATGTTGCAGGTGCTAATGAAGAAGATCTCTCCCTGCAAAAAGAATTTGAAACATTAAAACAACAGAAAAGAAACATCACTGATAAAATAAATCTTGTTCTGAGCGAGCAGTGTACTCGTGTAAAGAGCTTTCGGCTAAGTTATTAATAATTCCTTCTGACAGGTTATATTTTAATTTATCCACGTAGAGATCCCTCGTTTTGTTTTACTGTGTACAGTTACTTCAACGCACGTCCAGTGTTTTAGCCCTCACCTATTAGTCATTGGGACACTAATAATCATCGGTGCACTACGATGAAATTGACGCGTTCTTCGTTTTAATTCCTAATGTGCATAAGTGCCATGCAATGTACCAGTGAATAACATACATGCTACCTTGACCTACAGATAAAGAGTTATAGAATGTTGCTGTTGCTGGCTTCCATCTTTTGGACCAAAAACATTGAAATTGCTATTACTGTGGGTTTATTTCAAAAAATATTTGTTTCTGTTCAATCCATCGACGAGATGGTTTAATGTGCACCAGAGATTAATAAGTTGTCAGTCATGAGTTCTAGTCGATATTTTGGTAGTCGTAGTTTATAGGTATATTCATCGACGAGATGGTTTAATGTGCACCAGAGATTAATGAGTTGGCAGTCATGAGTTCTAGTCGATATCTTGGTAGTCGTAGTTTATAGGTATATTCATCGACGAGAAGGTTCAATGTGCACCAGAGATTAATGAGTTGGCAGTCATGAGTTCTAGTCGATATCTTGGTAGTCGTAGTTTATAGGTATATTCATCGACGAGATGGTTTAATGTGCACCAGAGATTAATGAGTTGGCAGTCATGAGTTCTAGTCGTAGTTTATATTAACACAATAGAACAATGGGCTCCGAAGACCATGGCCTGTGTTGCCGTTGAAACAGACAACTGTGCTCTTTACTTACGTCGTGCTGGCAGGCGACGAGGTTCTGTGCGCTGGCGCTCATTGCTGGGTTAACGAATCTCATCCAGTTACTGCGGCTCGTGTCCAACCCGTCTATGTAGTGGTCCAGCTCGTTGTTCGAGTTGTACACCTGCGAACCAATGGGGGCGTATAGTAAGATGAATTGATGAAAACAGCACGACGAAGTTGAGTTGTAATTGAAAAAAAATTGTACCACAATATTTTTTTGCAATATTTTATACGCGACGTATACTCAATTTCATAAACAGAAAATGAAAACTCAGGGCGACTTGGACAATGTTTCTTCCAAGTTTAGAGATGGAATTGGTTAGATTTCACGTGACGCAACTTACCCTCCAGAAGAAGTTCTTATTTTGTAGTTCCGGCACCTCGTTGGGCTTGAAAATGTCTCCTTGGAAAGGACCGAACCTGGTCCCCCGTGGGATTAGGTCGGTGCTCCACACCCCTAAATCCTGTGGGAAGGTAAGAGTGAGATTATAAGCATTTTTTATTGAAGTTGCCACTGGCTGAATGAATTACAATATTAATGGATTATATGTCTTGTAGCAACAAGTGGGTGGGCTACAAGACAATAAATGTATTGTCAGTTAAGGTCTTGCAAAAGAGAGCTTCTTGTGGCACCTATAGGTAGACAATCCTTGTTGATATTCATCTTAATTTTTTCTACGCGTCTAGAAATTCTGTCATAACTCAACGTATGCAGAATACATTCTACATAGGGAACAGTTTTTCAGTATGGGTTCGTAATGGAGGAACGGCTCTCATGTATCATGCTATCTCATCCATTGTATAACATTTCTAATTGAAATATCTGATATTTTCATAAGTAGCTATGGACAAATCTATTCTAAGCACACACTTTGAAGCATTAGTGTCCTGCCAACTTTATGAGCGGTACAATGTAGATAAATGGAACGTAGTGGTACAGTAAAAAGGTGAGAGCGATTGGAAGAAGGCTTTCGAGATATTGCCTCTGAAGTTGAAGGTTGCACAAGGTTTTGTGACGTCACGAGGTGGAATCGTGCCAAATCTGTCCTGCCGAGCCCTTCACATAGAGAAGAATTTGCATTTACTCGTCCAGTCTTGACGTCGAAGCGTGGCTAGGCAGAGTCGGGGATTGGGATCCGTAGTCTGATTTGCTTCCCCCTCCATCCTGCCCGGGTTTCCTGACCATGTTCTGGGCAGCCATGTTCTTATATCGTTATATTGTATTAAATAATTATTCACTAAGTTGGTATACTATCGATGATAAGTAAGATAGCATTCCAACGAATCATCGCATCATGTAAGTATGTGGTTTAATTCAGTAAGTCATCAAAATTGTAAAATTGGCTGTTTGTTAACCAGTCATTTTGTGATGCAGAAAACGAGGTTACTGTTTCCCCTGCTAGAGCGCTTCTTTGCCGGGAGCAAGCGGTTTGTTCGGGGTGTTGGGTTCAGAGCTTTGGTGGAGTCTGACGGTGTAGGACGTGCTAGATTACCATGACTTAGGCATAAAATGGAAGGCCGGCAATCCCCGCTAAATTCCTGGTTTCGGTGACGTTTTGTTGACTAGTGCGGTGCTGGAAATTTAAAATAGATGTTTAGTTGTTGTGATAAACTAGCCCGCCAGGAATGTGATGTATGTAGTAATTCTGTATAGATAGATGGAAGGTTCTCTCTACATGTAAAATTTTCCTCAGATATCACGAAAATAATTTGTCCAATCGTAATAAAACAATTTATTGCATCCCTCTATAATTTGAACGTACAATTTACCAAAAACGTTGGCAGGACACTGGCGCTTCAAGGTTAAAGACTAATCGTCATTATGATAGTATTGGTACAGGCCAACTTAGTAACTAGGTGTACATGGTATGCAAGATACAAACGCTCAAATACTAATAGCTACTGATTTCAATACTCAATCGGTTATTCATTCGTTAATACTCTACATTTGTCTAAAAGTACACTGCCGAAACATGATTACTTGTGGTAAGTTAGCATGACGGTCACAAATTACCACGATCACCACAAATATTTTAGGTGCTACTAAATATCTTACGTATTACCAAACACTTTAGTAAAACGGGGGTATGAGAAGAGCATCAATAGGAGTGAACATTTCAATGTTATAATATTCAAAGGCAGTATTCGACAATTCAGTACCATCCACAAGCTACAACAGATTTCACACAATTCCAACGAGAACAAATCAATTATATCAAGAGACAGAGTTTCTACAATACAGTCAAGCACGAGGCAAAAGCAAAACAAACAAAACACGTTAGGAAAGCAAGGTACGTCACCTCCACGATGCGCAATCACATGCATGAGTTGAGCTCTTCCTCACCATTTTACGTTGAGATTTCATCGATATATATTTATGAATTCTATCTCATTACAAAAAACAGTTAACAAGTATTTAGAAGATGAAACTTTTGTAGTTCCCTTTAAGCAACTGAGTAGACAAAAGCGAACTATTGCTGAACTTGAGCATGTGATTGCATGAACAATATCAAAACGTGACACAAGGATTGGGCACACCACAGCCACGTCAAAATCGAGGTCGACATGTTGCACTTATTGCGTGCAAATGGCGACAAGTAAAACATACAATACTTCAATACATATTATGGTAAAATTTAGTTACAGACAATTGAATATCAAAGGAATGTAACTGTCAAGCAAAGGTACAAGCAATACATGTCGGTTGAAGAATACTCTCCCAGAATACGTGGAGTTTGCTTTGGCATTTGGCTACAAAAGCAATGCAGGGATGCACAATTTAGAGGTCCACTCACATCTCTAAAATTAGATTTTTCGTTTACTTCCTCAGGTCCAAATCCGCTGTCAATACTGGCTCGCCTCTCTCGGCAAGAAGTTTGAACATCTTGCCATCGATTTGACATCTTCATCATTGAAGAATGTTGGAACTCTTCCCGGCCTGAAGTAGAGTCGACAATGTTGGACGACACCTCTAGTTCAGGAAGGGGAGTCGGTCGTGACAAACACTTGCTTTTCTTGTAAATTAGTTGGGGAAGGAGTTTATGATTTCCGGTCAGGGATGATGACTGGCTTGGACCACTGTATTCAGGGTAGAATGATGGAAGCGATTTGGCAGGAGTAACCTGCCTGATGTGATACACTTTTTTGGGAATTGTAAGATCTAGTGGGTTAGCCTGCGAAAAATGATGGGTAGGATGTGTAACAATGTTCTCGTCCAGAGTTTGAATAAACCGTGGACTGACAGAACCGCGAGATGTAAGTGTTGATGTACTAGAACACAAATCACGTCTGACGGAGATGCGTTTTTCCTTACCGGCATGCGTAACAAAAATCGACCAAGGGTTATAGGAAAAAACATTGCTTGAATGTTGCTGACCGAACATACCCTTAGGTTTAGACATGAGCTTAATCGTCGCAAAGAATCTCATGAAGTTGGAATACCATCGTTGATCCAAACCATCCTTGGTCTGGGTATTAGGAGCTCGCCCTCTGTGTACCTGCTTCCTCATATGCCTGGTGTACTCTTTCTTAAAGATCGCACTTACGCCATCCATGCTGCTCGAGGGTTTCAGCTTGAGGACGGAGGGAAGAGTGCGTTGGGCGAACTGGTCTCCGCAAGATTCTGGGTGAACCCTGACGTCCGAAACGATGAACCGAGCCCTTTGTTGCCAGTCGAGCTCGGACACCAGCTTGGGGTCCCATTCAGGGTCGGGGTGTGGAGAAGGTGGGGATGGGCAGTCCATCGTGAGCAAAGTAAGACTCAGTGGGCCTGATTATTTCACTTGAACTAACTTGAGTCTCTACAGACTCGTACTGAACCCTAAATGAAGGTAACCATAGCACTCACTACAAGATCATGTTAAGTATCGCTGAAATTTACGAGTATTGTTTTTCACACTGTAAGAGTAAAGAGCAAGACAAAACACACCCCTATTACGTAGCTTTATAGTGTTATGCTAATTCCTAAGTAGTGTGCAGGAACTCTGAAAAGAAAAGAAAAATTAATGCTACTACATACATATGCATATACACCAAGGGTTATGTCTCGATGGCATGTCATCGTATTTGACTCGATTCTGAGTTTCGGCACTACTGACTCATCCATCATATCATACGT
>SDVV010015461.1:0-14518 GCA_016164225.1 Gammarus roeselii | reverse complement strand
GTGGTGTGCAACGGATTCCGTGTCACTACCAAGAAGATGTCGTAGATGGGCCAGGAACTGTGCCATTGTGCGGGTTCCTCGTCGCTCTTTGTCCAGAATTTGTCTCATGCGAGCTGATTCCGGAAGTGTGTTCAAGGAAGTGACCTTTATTTTTATTTTATCGTAGCGGTCGTCTCCTCCATTCATGACTATGTCCTGAAGTGATAATCGTACTTGTGGTGGTAGGGCTTTGAGCGTCAACCGGACTTTGGTTTGGTCATCTGTGATGGCATGTGCTGTGAAGTCGGCTTCTAGCAAGTGAAACCAGAAACCTGGTGCTTCAGGCATGTATGTTGTGACATTAAAGTCCTTGTTTGCAGTTATGCTGTCGGAAGTTGATGGATTTTCTACAATAAGGTTTTTGTCAGGGTTCCCGTCCTTTGACATGTTGATTGTGTGGCTTGGTCAGCGATCTGGTTTTCAAGTTGTAATTCTGGTGACTGACTAGAAATATTTATTTCAAATTGCAATGTCTTGTCAATGTGGAATGTGTACCAAGGCGTGGAATGCAAATTGTTTTTGTTGAGAGATTGAGATAAATTTAATTCCTATGTGTGCTGTGAGATTGCAATTCCTCAAAGTTCTTTTCACTGAGGCGAGGTTGCACCACTTGTTGTTGAGCACGAGCTTTTAACACTAAGGTTGTCACAAAAATAGGGAATTTAAATGGGTATCTAATTTGCGTTGGTGTGTGTTGTGAATACACCAGCAGGTCACTTGCGCAGTGGCTTTGAATCTGCTGACACCAAGTTGGTACAAGAATTTAATCAAATTCACAGAATTGTGATGTTACATATGTTTCCTGTGTGCCAGTTTGTTTCATACACAAATAGTCAATTTTTATATAAACACAAAACTAATTTGAATAGTTGCCAAGTTTCTTATTGAAATTAGCACCTTACTCTGCAGTAGTCGGTGTCAATGACAAAATGAAAAGAAATATTTAATCTATGACTGCTTTTCTACCTCAAGTCAACTAGAGTCTATGTTATTTCCCTCATGCAGTTCACTACCTACACCCAGTCTGCCTGTCTGTCGACCTTGATCTGTTATTGGTGCAGGTCACCAGTTTAGGTGAAGTATATATATTTATTAGGGAAGGGTAATTTACTATTCAAGTAAACATGTGCTTTCACTTTCAAGGCAGAGTCTGACTCCAAGTTATTCTATCCTTTTCTACAAATGAGGTTGAGTATTATGGGCAAGCACCAAAAAACAGACACAAGGATAATAAGGCACGTGGCGAGTAAGTATCTTTAGTATTGATTCCAACTTATCTGAATGTTGACATCCAAAGATAATATAGAAAGGGAAAAGAAGATATAAATAGGAAAGCCGGCAAGAGTCTTGATGACGTCGTTAAATCCCGGTCAGCTTAGGGGGACTACAGTTTTCGTCTTGCCTGAAGACGTGTGTCCTCATGACCTCAGTAGCAGGGGGGTGAGAGGCTGCACGCAGAATATAGTTGGCTAACAATGTGTGACATGGAAGATAATCACATATTATTCGGCCTGCCTCATACAGGCAGACTGATTGGGTGCATGTAATAGAACAATTTTAGATATCACAAAAGAAATAGCATACCACTAAGGTGTAGCTACCAGGAATAAAAAATGGAAGTCTTATGCTCCATAATGCATGAATTTACTGGCCTTGACTTTCTGTTCATGTCCCAGATATGCATTCTGGAATGATAATATTTACATGAGAGATGTCAATATTTAAAAGATGTTATTTACACTTTATAGTCGCTATATAGCTATATATATCTATACCTAGGCATGGATCATGGTAGGGTGCGACTCAGATCTAAGATTGCTATCATATTAGCATAATTGACAATCTTGGTATGGCATTTGGCAGATGAATCCCCCATAGCTAGCTTCATGCCTTCACATTTAAAATCTTGCATCCAGGTATTTACAATAGTGTCTTGCTGCAGAAATATGCAACTGTATTTATAAGTCTGCTCTACACTGGGGATAGGACATATTAAACACTGTTATTCTCACCTATCTTCTGTGGAGCAGTATTCAAGGTAAGCCTAGGTTGCACTGGCCCAGGCTATCTAGCCTAGCTACAGACCATCTATAGGTTTGGCCAGTTAGTATTCGGTATGGGAACAATTTCCTCTGTGGCCACAGTATCACTTCCTTAATTTGTTTGCTATTAGAACCTCCTTGCCTGTATTTGTATGCAAGGATCTGAAAACTGCCACGAGTACAACGATTTTGTGCGACTCGCAGAAGAGTTTAGAAAAACCCGCTCAGCCTGTTGCCAGATTTTTGTGAATTTTTTTCTTTTGAATTTTGTAAAAATATTTCTCTGAATCGTTTATTCCTTCTGATGCATGTTTCATGGCTTTTTGTGCGTGGGTATAAATATTTATTAAGCCAAATAAATATTTGTTGCACTACCATTATGGTTGGAAGCTGTTTGTACTAGCTGAACGGAAATTTTGTAGCTACCTGCAGAGATATGCAACAATGAGATCAAAAGATGCGATTGCTTAATCGTAATAGTGCTTGTGATGCACGTATAATGTGTTTAGTGTTATTAGGATAATCTAGGTTCAATTAAAGACCTCTACAGCACCGTCGAGGCAAATTTTTAATTCTCCCAATACACCCGTGGATGAGGTCTTCACACCACCACCCCGATTGTCCTTTGAACCCTCTTTGGAGGCAATAACCGAGCAGGGTGAGGCCACGGAGAGTAGTGAGGATGTGCAGCCCAGAGTTGTCGGCGTGTCAGAGAAGGGGATAACTAGGTCGACTGCAAAGGCTAATCACCCTGCCCAACATCTTAACTACAGCAGCTCTGAAGAAAGTCAGCCTGGTGTTCCTCGGTTGACTGAGCTTGCAATTCCGGTTGCCATTTCCCCTTCTGGAGTCTGCATGTTGAGCGGCACTTCCGCAGTATGCAGAGAGGCCAGAGGGACCAGCGTGCTGTCTACCACCACAGAGGAAGACGAACAGACCTCATTCAGCCGTCATGAGGGAACAGACGCCGATTTTGAAGAGCTAGCACAAGCTGGGTGCAGGACAACCATCGGCGTCCAGACTGACAAACAGTTAGTCGTGCGTGGCACTGAGGTGACATCTATAGATGATGCTGAACAGTTGAGCTGCAGCCACGCAGATACTGGCACCACGGCGGACGAGTGTCCGGAAGAGCCTTTTATTGACACTCCACGGTTAGGTTCAGTTCCTGGGAAGCAAGTTTATTTACTGAGAGAAACAACCCAATTATTGCGTGTTTTGGTGGATATTGGGCCTAGTTCTGCTCTGGCAGTCGTTGATACAGGGGCAATGTCATCATTGATTTCGGATAAGTTAGCTGACCGACTGGGTTTCGAGATAATAGAAGGGGAACGCATTTTAGATGTGGTTGGCAAACGTCCAGTGATGGTTTCCGGATGCACCACCGTAGCAATTTCAATTCATGGCGTTCCTATGGGGGGTCTGCATCTTTCAGTGTTTTCTAGTGAGATCAGTGTTGATGAAGAGTTGGTCTTGGATTCTGATTTTTTAGAAAAGAACAAAATTGAATTGTGCCTAAGAGACCGGATCTTGATTAAACATGCTGGCGATGGCGGTGCCACTGAAATTTATTTAAGCAATGAAGGGGCACCTTTTGACACCCTGCTTTGCAAAAGTTGAGCTAGTGCCAGTAATCTGTCCTGCCTTGGAACATAGTCATAACCAGATGATACTCTACTCTGAAACACTTTAGAAAGTAATTTAATGGATCGATTGCGAGAATTTACCGGAGTGGTTGATTCTGAGACCAGGCTGATCTTAATAGCCGCTAAGGAACATGACACGGCAGTTAGGGAGAGGTCTTGTGTTGGTTCCGTCTCAACAATGTTACAAATACCAGAGGACTATGAGCAGGCAGGTCAGGTCTGGTCTGATGAGGTGCTGAGAGAGAAGGTGCCGCTTCCCGAATTAACTGTAGCCCAGCAGGTTGATTTATTTGCAGCACTTAGTAGACACAAATCTGTATTTAGGGCTGGGGACTCAGATATAGGACATGCCTGTGTGACTCAGCACCATATCAAGTTGTCAAATGAGACTCCAATTTATCAAAGACCCAGGCGGTTTCCTCAACCCATCATTGATGAAATAGAGAGACAGTGCCAAGAGCAGAATGCCTTGGATATAATTGAACCTAGTATGTCACCATGGTCATCCTTGTTGTTCCGGTGGGGAAGAAAGATGGGTCTGTCAGAATGTGTATTGATTACCACCAATTAAATAAAGTTACGATCCTCGATAAATTTCCTTTTCAAAATTTGTCCGATTCGATTTTTGGTTTACATGGTACAAAATTTTTCACTCGATTAGATTTAGTTAGGGGCTATTATCAGCTGCCCATTGATGAGCAAAGTAGGCAGTATACTGCATTTTCCACCCAAAGGAACCACTGGCAGTTCAAACGATTAAGTTTTGGCTTGCGCAATGCACCTTCCGCGTTCCAAAGGGAGATCCAAGCGGTACTGAGCACTTTTCCATCAAGTAAAGCAGTCGCATATATAGATGACATTCTCATTATGAGCACTTCTTTTGCAGACCATTTTTCGCTGGTAAACAAAGTTTTGCAAACGTTAAAAATGTATCATATAAAAATAAAGCCGTCAAAATGTGAGTGGTTTAGGTCAGAGTTGGAGTTCTTAGGCCACATTGTGAGTCAGTCCGGCATTAAAAAGACCCTAGAGTACGTCAAAAAAAATCAAAATACCCACAGCCCCAATCTGTTGGTGAACTAAGGCAATTTCTTAGCCTAATAAATTTTCAAAGGAAGTTCCTTCCTAAATGTTCAGAAATCCAAAAACCATTATCAGCATCAACCGGTGGCCGACGACGGAAAGCTCTGACCTGGACTCAGGAGATGGCTGAAGCATTTGAAACCCTCAAATGGGAAATGATGACATATTTATCATTAGCATACCCTGATTACCGTGATAGTGCAAGCAAATTAGAGTTATATGTTGATGCATCCGCAGTTGGTGCAGGGGTTTATCTTGCAAAAGAGCAAGAAGGTTCACATCGCATCGTAGGTTTTGCTTCCATGACATTCTCACATTCACAGTTAAATTATTCTACTTTAGAGCGTGAGTTAACAGCACTCCGTTGGGCATTAAAACATTTCGACCTTTCTTGTATGGTGTAGAATTCGTGCTTTTCACTGTCCATCAGCCTCTCGTCCACCTGCATAACATGAAATTAGTATGTTCCCGGTTAGCCCGTACATTAGAGGAATTAGCAGATTATGTGTTCGAGATAAGGTATGTGCCGGGTCACTTGAATTCTGCTGCAGATGCATTGTCCAGATTAGGTAGCAACCCTCCAACTAAAGGTCTATCTGAGGCAGAGCCTCTTTTGCCAGATGGGTTGGTTGTAGATGGTCCTCCAGTAGCTGGAGGTGGAGACTCATTGTTTGTAAGTTTGCATCGCTCCTTGAGAAAGACATTGGGATACCAAGTGCCTTCTGACTTGAGCTTATGAGAGATGATTGTTGATGAATTACTGGGCAATCCAACCCGTTATAATCTCAAACTTAGCCTTGACGGTCGTAGGGAACTAAGACTCATTCGGGACAAAAGCCAATTACCATCATTGGAAGTTCTAATGGCAGCAAGTTACCTTTTCAAAATTAAAATTCATGTATACTGATGGACTAATCAACCAGTTATTTATCAATATTCTGACTATTCTGACTCCCTCTATTTGCAATGTATAAGTGGGATTCATTTCAACCCCTTGCTTGAAGTGCGTAATTTCTTTCCTTCTGATCATAGATTTTGCTCGGTAAATTTGATCAACCACATCCGAGGTGATGATCAATGCAAACAAGGAAACGTGCGTGACAATTCGGTTGATGAGAGAGACCTGGAGAGTGGGTGCCTCGGGGAGATAATGACCATTGATAATTGTGTCACCTGCAAGCATCCTGTTGGCTCCTAACCATTAGTTTATAGTAGGATTGGATTGAATAAGTTTTGCTCGTTGCTTGACACCGGTGCAGAGTTGAGTTTGGTGTCTTGTGGAGCTCTCGGAAGGATTGCCAATGCGGTGGCAGAGAGTGAACGCTGTGTGATATTGTGGGGGCTTCTGGAGAAAGAACACCAGTCACACATATTGTTCAGCTTTTTTTTTGCCATTGGGGACTATCAGATGCCCAGATCTTACAAGTTTGCTGTTGTCCCTGATCCTATCATGCCCTACTGTTTTCTTTTAGGTCTGGATTTTCTAACTGAGCATGACATTAATATTGACCTTTCCTAAGGTTCATGTAATCATGAAGACCAGACTATTGCAGGAATTGTTGTGGATGACCTACTTGGTCATTAAAAGAAATCTAATTACATGGTGCAAACAGATGACCCAAATTTAAAATCTCACCAATTGTCTATGAATTTTGTCAATAATGACTTACGTTTTGAATTCACTGGCCAGTCAAACACTTTATCAGGCATTTCCCTTCTGACTAGTGGTGACACCATCTCACTTGTTCAGAGGAGAGATCCAACTATTGATTTATTAATGTATGATCTTTTGAATGATGTCCCAACTAATTTGTGGTCTGAGGAACTAAAACCATTTACCCGCCACCAGAACAACCTTTCGATCATAAATGATATTCTGGTATTCCATAGTCCATCACTTGTTATAGTGGCACCATTTTTCATAGTTCTGGACCTTGCTGTGTTGGTACATTATAACTTTGCACACCTAGGGAGAGACAAACTCGTGGACATTCTAGCGGATCTTGTTTGGCATCCTTCAAAATATAGAACTTGTAATGATATTTGCACCACTTGCCATCACTGCCAAATTTCCAAAGAATTTTCCTCTGTTCTAAAACCTCCGATTTTCAAAATTCATTGGCAATATCCATTTGAGCTCATGGCAGCGGATCGTGTAGCTTTTTCGAAGACCCCTTCAGGGCATGTTGGCTTCTTAGTGACTGGAACACTACTCAAAGTGGGTAGCGGTAGTACCAATCAAGAATAAGCAAAGTTCTACTATCGTTCAGGCTTTAGCATCCTATATTTTTCCTTTTCTACCAGCACTTCCATCCACCCTTCTAACAGATAATGGCCCGGAGTTTGTTTCTCATGATTTTGCGGAATTTCTCAATAGTGTAAATGTTTCTCACCAACTTACTACTCCTTATTGTCCCTCAAGCAATGGTGCTGTGGAGCGAGTCAATAGAACTATTCATTCTTTTTGCGCAGTTTAGCATTAGAAGGTAATCAATGGGAGACCCATCTCGCTAAAGCTGTAATAGTATACAATAATACTCTGCATTCTGAACTTAAAATGTCCCCTTCAAAGTTTATTCTGACTAAATCTCATAGTACTAAAGCAGATCTACTTCTTGGTGGAGATAAATTGCAGGAACGATGGAAGCAAGGTCATCCCAGTTTCTTGCCTTTCAAGGTTAATGATCACGTTTTGATGAGACTCCAGCACAAGGGCTTCCTGAACATCAATAAACTTGCTCCTGGGTACAAGGGACCATTTGTGGTTTCTAAAGTTATGGAGAATGGGGTAACCTATCAAGTCAGGGATCCTGAGAGCTTGGATATCACTCGTGCGCATCATTCTGAATTGCGAATATATGAACACCCTCCTGAGTATTTGACCAACCATGACTTGTATGAAGAACTGACAAATGACAAAAATGTTGATGGGCTTAATGATGAGGTAGATGTTCCTGGTTGAGGTTCCATCATCTAGCTCCGATTCCGGTGATTTCCCCCCCCCTCCCCTGGGGCTTGCGGGAGGTCATCATTGCGGAAGAGTAGTTCTTCTGAAGAAAAATCTTCCGCTGTGGGGTCAGGAAGTTCTGTGGGGTCGGAGATGTCTCATGCGCCACCAGGGGGAGATCCCTTTGGAATCCCGAATGTGATTGTTGAATTGCCTGATCTCTTGGACCAGTCTGCAGGAATTAACTTCGAGAAATTGTGCTGTGGGGGATGTATCTTTGAGATGCAGCAGGAATCAAAATTAACTTATCCTACATCAAATTTAAATTCAACTAAAGTTGGTTTTGATCCTGATTTTTCTTAACTGGATGTTAATTCAAATTTTTGTGATAGTTTGGCTGCAAGTCCAACCCATGATTATTAGGCCTTGATGCCACATTGGCAAGAAGAAATTTGGAAAATGTCAGATGCAGATCATATTCCTTTGGCTCTGAGTGACTTGGAATTAAATCCATGTCCTAGTGAGTTACGAACCTTAGAAACGGTTGACGTTTCCCCGTCTGATCCTCGGGGACAATTTCTGGTCCATCATGGGTCAGTGGAAAACTTTATTAATGTACCTGATTCCGCAAATAAGTCTAATACCTTGAATGGGTCATAGTCTACCAGTAATTCTAACAGCTCCAATGGGTCACTATCAAAACTTGAAAGTTTTATTGACGATTCTCTTAGGGGTTTTGTGGCCACTATTGCAAAAGTTGAATTAGTATAGACAAAAATTGTTCACTATTTAATATAATTCTAAAAATAGTAACAATGATAACGAGCAGGGACAGAACGAACAATTGACATCTAGTTGTCGGACTCGATCTAAGGGAACTGTACAATCGTATCCTAATGTCCAACCTAAAATACTGGAACGTTTGCGACTTACTTTTCACAAATGAGATTAGATATTTTTGTTTTACCAGTGAAATTGAATAATTATTGAATGGAAGTCTGTTGTTCTATTGAACAGAGAACATCCGGATTAAATGTGCTTTGGGTAATCTGACCTTCATTGGGTAAGGTGAATTATTAATTCCAATAATGGGTGGATGCAATTAGGGGTGGTATATGCAAGGACCATGCGATGGTTCTAATTCTTAGTGGGTAATTATTGTTTCACCTGTAAGGGAGGGAGGAGAGTGTGTAAACTAATTTTGGTAGGTGAAACAATGCAGTCAATTTATTTCATTGTGAATTTGTCCATCATTAGATTTTGGGGTTGGCGCGATTTCAGGAAGTACCTTGTTTATGAGTTCATATTTGAGGTGGTCATCCTCTAAAAAAAGTGTTTGCAGCATTGCACAGTTATATCTATTATTCGTTTGTGATAAAGTCATGATTAGATTTTCCACTTGTACACTTTTTCACTCGTCAATGCGTTCAAACCTGTGATAAGGTGATTATATTAAATTATCTGTAGAGAGTTTTCTTGTAAATATTATTTGAAGCAACTGTGGCTCTATCCCTGCGGGTTGGATGTTGCTACGGTGATTGGGTTAACATGAGTACCCAATTGCATCAGTTGATGTAGCAAGCTTTATTGAGATGCGTGCTCTGCAAAGTTGTCACAGTTTGTTAAACGTCTGAGGGATACGACCAGTGCAGTGGCGGCCATTCTAGTTGTTGCATCACAGGGTGAATTTGAACGGGATAGCTTGTGCTGGTGGGGAGGTATATTACCGGGGGGGGGGGGCACTACTGTTAAGCCAAGCTATTGTTCTCTCCCCTGTGACAGGGGTTCCTACCTATGCATTTGTCTAAATTTGTTCATTCATGTGTGTATTCTTATATCTTGGATGATAAGTTTTCTTTTGTTTTGTTGCAGGTCATACCATTTGATTCTATATAATATCCTGCTTGATTGATCTGCTTTACCCAGAGTGCTTACTACCAGTGTAAACTTAATTGCCTTGGCTGCTACTGTGCTGGGTCAGTTGGTTCATTTTTGTTCTTCAGTGGATTCGTAAGTTTACAGTTGGGTGTGGCTGATGTGTGAGTGGTTTGAGTTAATCATTCCTGCGTAGGCTTCCTAAGCTGTTCCATTTTTCTGGATTGCGATTTGGTTTCCTTTTTGCTTTTAGTTGTTGGATTTACGTGCACGTATTTCCCACTTCTGCCAAAACATTGTATCCTAGCAGTTGTGGAGGTTATGTACACCAGCTAGCCCTCCCTGATTTAGTATATTATAATTTTTTGGATAACTGCATTTGCACTTATCAAACCACTCCTAAATAATAAGCTCCCTCTAATATGTTATAAATTTAGCAAAACATCAAATCAGGAATAAGATTTTTCACTCAATGGACAGATATTATCTTTCTTCTGGATTGTAACTTCATTTCTCTCCAACGCACCAACGTCCTAACATTGACACCAAAACTTATAGACCTCCAGTCTGTAAATGTTGGCCAACACAGTAGCGCATCGCTCCAAATGAACACTAAAACACAGACCTCTAGTCTGTAAATCTTGGCAGTATGGTTCCAAGTTGGATGTCAGGCACGGGTCTCAGCCTGACATTTGCTTTTTTTTCTTCGTTATCATGTAACTTAGGGAGAATTTTTGGGAGTATTCCAATGAAAGGAGTGTCTAAATTCGTATTCAAACAATAAAAAGTTAGGTTGTATAAACTCAATATTTTTATTTTGGGTATTTTTTATGGTAAACACGTACATGACACGTGACTGACATTGTGTTTAGAACCATCCTCGATTTTGGACAACACAGCGAGCGAGAGAGGTTCCAGGGCAGATGCGAACTGTAGGGGTATATTACAGGTTGTTTGCGCCAGACCAACGATTTATACGAGCCACAGGTAAGTCCTAGCAGGAACACATAGTGTATTACAACTGTAACGGTCTCGCCGACGTGTTACGTTATATTGCGTGCAGCTTGACATATTTGCTAGCTACGTTATGAACACATATTCGTAACTTTGCCTTTCCCACCAATCCCGACTTTGTGGTATGTTTTTCTAACCCGCAGGACAAATGTACGTGTTTCTAACCCGCTCGGCAAACGTACGTAATTGTAGAGAACGTATTTCTAGCCCGCAGGGCAAATATTTATTTTGAATAGGTCAACCTGTCGTTCACATTTTTGTCCCCAAACATCAAAGCAGCTAGCGCATCGCTAGCAATGCGCCTGTCATGTGCAGTTGTTGCACAATTCTAACGGAAACAAAATGCACGGTAGTCCCTAATGCAGAAGTCAAATAGTACAAAGCACTATGTGACAACTGCAGATTGGCAGTAGACTTAAACAAAACACGATTTCACAGTCAGAAACCGAATGTTTTTATAAAGGAGCACAAGACTTTGAAACTTTCACCGCTTCGTTTTGCTTGATTAGTGTTAGTGTTAAAAGATCTGATAAACTTTCTCAGAAAGTCCTCTGTAGAAAAACATTATTGAAAAATATCCAAGGGAACTCCATTTTTTTGACCAAGAAGAATTCAGTCAATTTCCCACGCAGACGAGTTCAAGTTTAACAGCTGAATGAGACCACTGAACCAAGTTTTTCAACCACCACGTGAATGAGCAAAATGTAAATATTGTTAGGAAGCCAAACTATTTTGTATACCAACAATCACCCGTTCTATAGAAAACGACCGGCTCGGAGAGTTGGCGCTGAGTAGTAATAGTGCTTGAACGTGTTCACACAAGTTGAATGGCAATATGTTCTTCTTCAAAACGCTGTTCATTCTTGCACATTTCTTCATACGGTAATTGTTAATACGCTCCAGAAATTATATAAGACCATTTTGACGTTTTGAGTGCCTGTCGTGTTATTTAATAGACCCTATTTCACTGATATAAATTGTATACATGATTTCGATGGCACGAAATTCAGTGCACTTTTAGCTTATTTTCAATCGTGTGCGGTAATTATATAGCCTTGTTCTCACTGTAACCCTAAAATAAGATGTCTCTATTGTATTACTATGCCCCCATGCCGGCTGTTGATAAAGTTGTTATTATTGTTATTTAATATAACTCCACATTTAATAATAAAGCTCCCATGACATGATTCACCTTACATTTTGGATTATTGACTCAAATTCGGCAGTAGATATTTATCTGTAAATTATTGTAGATTTCTACTAACTCTGCTTATAACTCGTCTATGGCGTATTCATTCTTTTCTTTTGAACATTACCTATTTGCACCATTGGAGTGCTTAACAATGTTTCTTTACTTAAATGCGCCCTAATAAAAACACGGTAGAGCCGCTATCTTGGTTAAAGCATTCCGTATGTGTGAACTTGAGCAGCTGTCGGACTCGCTATCGCGATACGGAGGAGTGATAGAGGGCAAACATGAGTTGAGCCACGTCACATGGTTGCCTCATAAAAAATGAAGTCATATTTACCATGTTGTTTTGAAAAATTGGTTACCACAGCAGGACTTGGAGGATATATTATACTTTCCGTGTCTTCCCACGCAGTTCAATGGTCCACTTGGAATGCAATAATGTTAATAAGTTTCAATGCATAAAGCACGGGCAGTTAAACATAGAGTAACAGACAGCAGTTTATTAGCCGCAATCAGCAACACGATTGCAGTACGCGCATGTCCAAACAAAGGGAACATATATAAGTACAACAAAGGAGCTCACAAAAGCGACTCGGTGAAATGATCGTACCTGCAACGTATTATCATGAGCTGAAGCGCCGATGAGAGCCTTTCCCTTGGATGGAGTCATGTTGATTCCGAAGGCTGAAATTTGAGGTTGGTTAGGTATTAACCTAACCAACCTAACTAATAATTATATAATTTCATTCAAGTTTGATGGTTATTTATGATACATAGTAATTTTTTATATGCGATACACAAATCCAATCACTTACATGGATCTGCTTTACATAGCTTTTATTAATATCACAATTCATTTACACACATACACACATTTTTACGTATATACAGGGTCGGTGCCGACACCGGTGCTGGCATCATGTAGATATAAACACATTTATACGTATATATAGGGTCGGTGCCGGCTCCAGTGCCGGCACCATGTAGGCATATACAGGGTCGACGCCGGCACCGGTGTTGGTACCATGTAGGCATATACAGGGTCGGTGCCGGCACCGGTGACGGCACCATGTAGATATACACACATTTATACGTATATACAGGTTCGGTGCCGGCACCGGTGCCAGCACCATGTAGGCATATACAGGATCGGTGTCACACTGGTGCCGGCACCATGTAGGCATATACAGGGTCGGTCACCATCTGTAGGATTGTACCTTTGATCTGTGATTTATATTAGAACTAAGTCCTTTTTTTTTGTTATACGATATTTAATGTGGATCAGATTAACGTCATGTTAGGTTAAAAGATCTAGTCATCCTCACCTAACCAAACCTAACCAAACCAAATCTAACCTAATCTAATCTAACAAATAAATATGTGGTATCGATCGAGATTCATGCTTACTTATGTTATTCAGTCCTTGATTTATGCTCTGTACATATCCACTTAGCTCTACATTTTGATTTATCATTTGCAGTTTGAATACACTCACCCAGTTTTGATTGAGCAAATTACATCGTTTGTTTGATTGTTATAGATATTTCATGTTATTTTATGAATTCAACACAAGTTTACATCACTTTCACCCCAACCTAACCTAACCTATCTTGACTACGCTTATGTAATTTTTTACCGTCATTGATTTATAGAGTATACATATCCACTTTTCTCTACATTTTATCTATCATTAGCAGTTCGAGTACACTTCCCAATTTTGATTTACCATTTTTTGTCAATTATTCATGGGTATATTATGCCATTATTTGAATGTTATAGGTACCTTTTATCAATTATTTTTTCGTGAAATTGATATATGACCGTCGTTCGATACCTCCCATGTACTGCATTTCAAACTCTGTATTTGTCATAGGTAGACTGTATTATACCAAATTTCTAGTCGGGTCTCGGTGATGATAGAAGATGATAGTCTTGTTAAAGCTTCCACTGCTCAACCTAACCAAGAATTATGTGTCATCGTTCGAGATTTTTCGTGCTCACGACTGATGTTTAGTCTTTAAGTTGGAATTTTTTACATATAAAATATCTCCACTTAGCTCTACATTTTGATCTCGCAGTTGCAGTTTGAATTTACTAATTCAATTTTAATTGAGTAAGGGTCCTAATTTTAAGCTTTGATTTGTTTGAATGTTACAGGTAATTCCCATTATTTTTTAATATGACACAAATTTTACATCACTTTCACCTGTATGTTATTCGTACTCACTTTAACATAACCTAACATATTTTAACCAAGAAAAATGTTTTTTTTTTACATAAATTATTCATTCGTATGTATTGCAATTTATTAATTGTTTTATGTGTTTTACATATGAAGCTCTCCACCCGGCTCTATATATCAGCTACACCTAGATTATTCATTTGCATAGTCACTATCTGCCTCAATCGTCTGGCAAAAATCGCTCATTTTTAAACGTAGATTGTTTGAATGTTGTAAATAATTCATATTCGTCACCAGTTTCACACAAACGGACGCATGGTCTCACAATGGGTTTTCTTAATGTTATCTTCAATATCTTCTGGCACTACACCCTCTAACGTATTACACCAATTATTTGCATATTCAACTTCACTAGTTTTATAAACTGGACCATGGTTTTGTTGGAGATGATGCTATCAATTACCTGTCGATTTATCTCTATCCAACTTGCCGGCACCG
>SDVV010015460.1:0-14519 GCA_016164225.1 Gammarus roeselii | reverse complement strand
ACCGAAAATACCCGCTTCGACGCAGACAAACAACGGAAGAGAATTTGGAGGAAGAAAATAGTTCAGAGATCTGCTGACTGAAATTTAATTAAATACTACTTATCCGCGTCCTAAGTATGCCATATTAACAACAAAGTTGAGCGGGTAAACTGGTCTACACAGAGAACGGAACCCCTGGCTGGAGAGCCACCGCGTGTACTGGTTACTCAAAACCACTCCACACCTCACACCGAAGTGTTGACGGCCAGGGCTTGGTCAACGAGATATTGACCGAGCAGGGTCTGTCACGACGAGCCTACTACGATCAACTAAAGGTCTGGCGCGGACCTTGGTGCAGCGATAATCGACAGCAAGAGACTGCAGATAGCAATCGTAATCCATCTGTTGAAATGTATGGTATTAGCGCGTCTACGGCAGAGCGCTCACCTGTTCATGTTCTGAACCGGCTCCTTTGCTGAGCTTGGAGACATTCGTCCGGCATGCATGGGTGCGTGCTCTAGCGAGCGGCTTCAAGACGAGCTTGACGGGATGGCTTGAAGCGGAGACACCGCAAGCGATGCTGCACAGGATGGGACGATGCTGCACAGGCGGAAAAGAATGGGGAGTAGGTTGGACCGAATGCTGCAATGCCTTCAACGAGCTAACAAGAACATCGAACGGACACAAGATAGAACACCTGAGGTCCCATCCTAGAACCTAGACTACCAGTCTACCGCTAGGAGCCAGTTGAGCGACCCCTGCCATGCAGACTAGTTATGTTGGGCTCAGGTGTCACCTGCCCCAGCTACGTCGTCGACTCGCTTTTTGTTTGGCAAGACATTTTAAGGATTTCTATATCTCGTGTATTTTTATAGCGAGCCGTTAGGTCACTAATTGTAGAAGTATCGTCGTCTTTTGATACATCAGTGAAGACATGCAAGCTATCAGCGTGATGAGTCTCACACATGAGCTATAGAAATAACTCGATGATTTTGGGGTGCCTTGTTTGTCATTCGGCTAGTAACATTGTGAGGGGAAAGCATATTTCCCGGTGTACGGCAGATGGCAACTACATCTCGCGGGAGAAGATGCTCTATGATACGTTGCAGGCCAAGACCTGCAGTGAGAAGCTCAATGCGATGTGAGAAGCTCGAGGATGGAGCCAGATTGGAATGGAGCTGACGGATTGGGGTACATGTATGGTAGGTGGGACGAGCAAGAACATGGCAATCAAATTGGAGGTCGATTTGTTCTCGTCGCAGTTTCACAAAAAAGGCTGGCACTAGGAAGATACAAAAAGATACAATACAGGCGCAAAGGGCGCGATATTTTACTCTCGGAAGGGTTTATCAACTTTTTAGTACCTATCTGCAATTTTTTGGCGTGCAATATTGAATGCAATCTTACGTGAGAATTGATAACAGATTTGTGATAGCCGGAGCAGTGTTTAATTTGATTGTGATAGCAGGTTATTTCGGTGTGGTATCTCTTGTTCAGATGAATGCTGTGCGTATTGGAGTCGAACGAGGTGCGACTGAGAAACAGTAAGATCTCAAGATGAATGATTGAGTTGGGATTGAAGTGAAGGAAGAAGAGAGGAAATGCAAAGATCATAACGAAGGATGGAACAGCACGTGCGAAGAGTGAATTCTAATGGACAGCAGTCGTTTCCAGTTTGATGAAGTGAGTGAGGGGTCGAACGCTAACAAGTCGGGACATGAATCTGTTGGCTTGGTCGCGTCTTTAGTGGGATAGCTGGAGACTTTTGGTGATGGGAGCATATCAACAGCGTTGTTGTTGCTGCTGCTCAACCCCAACCCCCCTTGCGATGGAGGAGCCACAGCCAGCGCACAGCCCGAAACCCGGGAACCCACCCGCATGTGCATGTTAGGGATGTTTCGGCGGGTGCAGTAATGACGTGCTCGACCGTATCGGGAGAACCCCGGCATCGTAAACAAAGGTCGAAAGGGACATTCCCCAGTCCATGCTGGTATGACTGGAGAGCTGTGTGGCCGCACCTCAGCCGCGACAGGTGGACCCGGTCACCCCTGGACAACCCCAACTCCTCCGCGTCCACCTCAGGCGGGTGACCCTGCAGGACCGTGTTGACACAGTGTTCACCCAACGCAAGGCTGTAAAGTGAAGTGTGTGTGTCTGTTTGAGCATAGATGTGTTGTCTGTAGGACGGGGAATTGCCGTGTGGTGATGGCCAAAGTGTGTTGCTGGTGTGTTGTGTAGGTGTCTGTGGGATCGCTATAGACCTTTGGTGAACAGTGGACAGCGTAGTTGCTAAGGACCAGCGCTGTTGATCAAAGAACCAGTCAGCGGTGGCTCGTGAGTTTTAGGGCTTGGCTGGGAGGGACAGGCTGACGTTGATGCGCCGGTTACCTGGATGGATTGCGATGCATGGGAGGCGTGACGGAGATGTGCACTATTATTTCTGCGATGCTGTTCTGGCGGGTAGTTTTGTTACTCGTTCGGTCTGCAATGGGAAATTTCATGCTGATATCTCCCGTCTTTTCTAGTCAATGGGGATGTTGTCTGCAGTCTTTTGAAGGATACTAGGGGTGCTGTGTAGTATTTGTGTTGTAAGTGTATATTTTCTGATAAAACGGAATTTTATTGCATAGGTACCTGGTGTGGAGACTGAACTTTAGACAACTTCAATCTCCAATCAGTTGTTGGTTGCTGTAAGATCTCTTACTGAAAGAGTTAACGAGATATCAAAAAATTTTGAGTCTGCATCTGGCGTTCATAGCACCAATGAGCCCCATGTTGGGCCAGCTCTCCATAAAGTCAACAGTTTCCAATGAAGTGATTCGTGTAGAAGGAACCGAGAGAGTTGCCCGAACAAGAACGTCGGCAGGATTCAATTGTGCTGTTAGGCTTCCAAACCGTCAGTGCTTAGATTGTGAAGCAGGAGTTTGTTGAAAATTGCTTGGCGTTCGATGTCAGAGAGGTTGGGCTCAGTGGACTAGTGAAGATCGTGTCCAATTCGTTGATGTTTTAGTTCATTTTCTGATGTATTCCCATTTGCCTGTTATTTGTGATTGAATGAGAATGTTTGGAAGCCAGATGGTGCTAATCAACTAAAGTTTGCAGTATCCCTAGCACTGAAAGCATTGTCCAAAATTTACTAGGTTTTTCAATTTGATTACCTCGGTATTAACGAGAAATATAGTGTGTTCCTTGCTATACTGAGGAGGCTAAAAGACTTGTATGTGTCTCTTGTTGGGGACTCTCGGGTCCAGTGGTCTGTTAGGCCCCCCCGAAGGGTTGAAGGTGAGAAAAGCTCATACGTGGAATAAGTACAAAATATAAAGAAGGAGATTAGGCAGGAATGGCCGACATACTTTGGAGTCGATGAGTGCTTTTCTTTATTTTAACTATAATTTTTAGGCCGCCGATCTCACTACAGTTTATTTAGTCGATCTCCCTACAGTCAATCTCACTACAAGGAATACCTTGTGTAATTGTGTATCGACTCCTCAAAGCTGTTCCATGCCTACATACGAAGGAAGAAGAAGGGTCGTCTTGATGTTGGCCCACTTTGTGACCCAATGAACAGCTGGTTTGTAATCCTGTCATCTGCCTCTTCTTATGTAGCTATATAGACGACAATCCTTCCAATCCTGCTCCTTTCCTGCTATTCGATGGCAAAATGTACAAGTTCTCCTAAACATTCAGGGATGTCTTTGTCGTTCAGGCTGGATTTTATGTGAATTCAGAAACGAGCTTGGATAAACTTCAAGCAAAATGACTGAGAAAGTGCGTTGTGCAACTAACACAGCATCTTGTTCAGTATATTTATTATGAACTATTCTTTGCATAGTGGATTGCTCCCAAATGAATGGAGAAGTACATTGGTTATTCAAATCTATAATTTTTTGAAGCAAATTAATGTCTGATCCTCTTAACTAATATTCAGTTGTCATTGCCTCTGTTTGATGAAAGTCATTTGACAGGATTGTTGCTGCTGAGCTGGTGGATTATTCAGAGTCCTACCAAATCCTTTTTTTCATGCAGTTTGAATTGATGAAGGCTAGATCAACTGGGGATCAGAAGTTGCTAGATCCTTCTGATGTAGTCAAGTCTGTTGATGCTGGCCTGAAATTGGATATGACCTGCTTTATTTTCATAAGCCCCCATTTTGCTGTGGAAGTTGCAGGCTCTTGGATTCCCTGAGGTTTTGTTGTGATGGGTTGGTAGTTTCCTCGATTCTCGAATAATGTGTGTTGGTGTTGATAGAGTGAAAAGGGAGCCTATGGACGGTTTTAGTAGAGTTCCTCATTGCTCAGTTCTGGGTGCAATCGTATTTCTGATAAATGTTAACTACTTGATAAATGATCTCGTGTCTCTAAGTTCGTCAAATTGGGTGATTGAATAAAAATGTATTGATCCTATCAACGTCATGATGTTTGTGTTGATGTGTCAGCATTGTAGTAAGATCTTGACAGGAAGGTGGGTGAAGAGGGTAACTTGGAGTTTGTTCAGGTTCAGCATGATTTGGGAGTTCATGTGCCATGGTTGTGTTAGGGAAGTTGTGCAACGTGTGGCCAGTTTAAGTCTCATTTGCTTAGAACGAATGTAAATTTAGAGAAGTCCGGATTATATGGTCCATCTCTGTCGTATGTCAGACCTTTTCTTTAAGACTGCACTGGTGGGTGGAATCGTGGTTATGTTCAGGATGTGAATTTACCCGACCGAGTCTGTTCACAAGAGGTTGGCCGAGCAGATGCATGGCCAGCTTCTTTAATGTGTTCTTCATTGACAGACTGATTGCTCTGCATTTGTTTTCTATCAAGGACAGGTTGCTGAGAAGCTTCCTCATAAAGTATTGTCGAATCATGCTTTGTGATCAGAAGAGTATGATTTGTTTAGTATGTACCAGAGGTAACTGGTTGGTAGGACATGAAGATATCAGAATTAATTCTCGGTGTCTTGTTGGATAACAGCTGCATGTATGTGTATGCATACATGAAGCTGTTATCCCTTAATTAGGAGGGTGGCTAAGTTAGGCTGACACAGAAGAGGAAGGCACCCAATCTCCCCGCCACATGACGGCCGTGCCTTTGCTAAGGCTCGAACTCGCGGAGTTGGGCCAGTTTTGCTTAGCTGGATTCGTTCGTTTTTGACTGGTTGTTCTTTGAGGGTTGCTGTTGGTGGGTGTTGTAGTGAATCGAAAAAGGTGGTTAGTGGTGTGCCGGAGGGTTCTGTACTGGGCCCTGTGCTCTTTCTGATGTACGTTAATCACATCACGACTGGAGTGCTGTGTTCTCTTAAGGCATTTGCTGACGACTACAAGCTGTACCTTCGGTACAAGAGGGTGAAGGAGTCTGCAGTTGCTGGTGTATCCTATCTGCAGTCTGATTTGGATAGAGTTAGCGCAGTTGCTTCATCCTGGAACTTGAGGCTGAACTCGGAGAAGTGTGCGGTGTTGAGGTTTGCTCGTGAGTTTGCTGAGTGGACTGATGAGAATCCACTGGCTCTGTACTATTTGAGTGGGATTCCATTAAAATTTGTTCAATCCCACAGGGACCTTGGTGTGGTGGTTGATGTAAAACTAAAATTTCACCATCATGTCAGAGAGGTGGTGGGTGGGTAAGGCTTCAGGATTGGCCAACAGCCTGCTGAGATCCACTGTTTGCCGTAGTCCTCACTTCATGGTGTCCCTCTAGGTGATGCACATCAGGCCTCTCATGGATTATTGTTTGTCAGTGTGGAATGTAGGTTTTCTTGGGGATTTAAGATTGCTCGAGTCTGTGCCGAGGAGATGCACAAGAAGTGTGGGTGGACTGTCTGAGTTGTATTACTTTTCCAGACTGAAGTGACTTGGCTTTTTTTCTATAAGAGGAAGGTTTTTCAGGGCGGACCTTATTAAATACTGGAGGATCATCTGCAGGTTGGATGGTGGCGCCGCCCTCGGGGGTATTTTTCGGAGAGCTCCTGATGCAAGAACACGAGGCCATCCCTATAAGCTTTTGATGCCAGCTTGTAATAGAGACATCAAGACGAGATCCTTTGGAGCACGATGTGTTCAGTTGTGGAACAGCCTTCCAAGTTTTGTGGTGGTCAGATTACCTGGCTGCATTCAAGGGGTTGCTTGCAGAGTTTCTCGGTGTTATTATCAGCCTCCGCTAGCACATATATTTGGAAACATTGCTAACCAAACATTACCACCAAGAGCTGCGTAGTGTGTGCCCTAGAAACAGTGTCAGTGAGGACTTAGGCCTGTTACCCCTAGCTTAAGTTCAAGTTACACGAAGAAATGCCTTGCCTTGCATATTTTTTGGTTCCCCTCCAAAAGCAGGTGGTCCCACCATATGGATTACAGGACGTAGGAGACGTTGACGAGTTAAGGCAATTTGCCCATCCTGTTAAACTTGACAATTCAGCCTTGTGTACCCGGTATCCCATAACGTAGAAGGGTAGTGTTAGCTCAAGGGTATCGTTTATAAAAAGATGGGAGGAGCCTGTAAATTAGTTAACGGCCAAAGTTTTTTTTGTATGCCAATAAGGCCAAGGCTTGAAGACACCACACCTCTTTGGGGAGGGCCCAAAAGGCGAGTGGTTCCCTTATTGGAGGATCACTTCAAGCACATAAACGAGGCCCTCCCATATTATTTCAGGGCGCAGATCTGATGTATAGATCTCATATCATTCCATTAGCTGATCCATCGGGGGGAGGTAAGACCAACTTCAGATGCCATTAGCACTCAAAATCTCATATTTATAGGCGTGGGATATTGCCCTTCAGCGTTAATATGTGTTCCCTAGGTTATTACTTAACTGTAATTCCTCAGTATTTATATCCTGTGTTTTGTATCTCCCTACAGGGTGGGTCTTTGCCTTTACGTCGCTTTTGCTTTGCTTTTCGTTTTTGCTTACGCTCTACGCTTTACACTTACATTTCTTTTTGCTGTTCATTAACACTTTTGTTCCGTTGTGTCCGATATATTACGATCAATGTTTAGTGCTATAGGGCGAGTTCAACAGTTGACATGTTAGCTACTTTGTTCCCAATTCAAAATAATAGTATAAAACCACTGTTTAATTATTTGTACCTTGCATTCATACCTGATCATATAAACATAGAAGCTTTCACATAACATGGGTGATGTTCTGTTTGAGTTTGTTCAAGTTGAGGTAGGTTCTTCTGTAACATGCTGGCATCCTAGCTTTGGATCTACTTGCTGGATGCGCCACCTCCCCCCCCCCACTTTTTTGTATACATGTATACATTGCTGTGATGCTGGAGTGGTGTGGTTGTGGAGTGTGTGTGTGTGTTTGTTTGTGTGGGTGGGTATATGTGTGTGTGGGTGGGTATATGTGTGTGTGTGTGGGTGGGTATCTGTGTGTGTGTGGGTGGGTATATGTGTGTGTGTGTGGGTGGGTATGTGTGTGTTTGTGTTGTGTGTCTGTCTGTCAGTCTTGATGTGTTGCTTCTTCATATGCTTCTTTGTTGTACAGTGTGCTGTTTTATAATTTATTTATTCATTTTTCTGTCATTCATACGGATGGTTCACATAGCTGTTCTCAATGCTATACTGGTGCGCATGGCTGTGCTGGCCTCCCCCGGCTCTGCTGCTCCTAACTTGCTAGTAGCGCTGCTGGGAGGGGCTAGGAAGGTAAAAGACAGAAGTAAGAGATGCAGCACCAGAGGCTGGCCCTGCAGTCGGTCACGCTAACCACTCGGTCACGGCAGACCCCTGTGGCTGTGGCCAAGAGGTTTTCCAATATTTGATGCATTAGAATACGGAATGTGTTACCAGCCATTGTTGTTGAATCATCAAGCATTTCTGCCTTCAAGACAGGATTGGGCGACTGTTTGGAATAGCTTGTTTGAGCGCTAGGGGCTTGCTCTGTTTTCAGTTTAGTCTAGTCGACTGTTACGTAAGTTGCATGTATTTTATCATTATTCTTGATCTTGGTTTGTTTGTGTTATAGTTGTGCTGAGTACCACGCATGAGTGGGTTTGGGTATGTTTTCTGGAAGCCAATGTTATGCATCCCTTCCAGCGTCTTCGTTGTTGTTGTTTCGCGGTGGTCTTGTGGGTTCTCGTGCGCATGAATGCGCTGGCCTCTTATGTGTTGGTGAACACAAGCAGGTAAGCTAAGCCATTGGGGAGCTTCACAGTTAAAAATAAAGGTAAGAAACCATTCCTACCGCTTTATTTTAGTAAAATAAAAATAAGTTTTTTGGATTAAAATTTGGATTCCAAAATCAGATTGTTGTACAGCAAACATAACAGATTATTGTTTTGATTTGCCCTCTGTTGCAAATAAGCACCCGCGACTGTAGCACTGGTGGGCAATATTTCCCCTCGCATTTATTTCTCAATACATGTGTTATAGCTAAATAGCTGTTTTCCCAACTATTATCTCAAAGAAAAAAAAATTACTTTGACACGGAGTACTCAAGTTCATTTTTTGTGTGTATGTTTATAGGAAAACTTGACAATAAATTCAGTTATAATTTAGGCTTTTTTTACTGTGGTTGTTTCAAGACCGCCCAACATACCAGTAAAGAAAAAGTGTGGAGCAGTACAGGAGGCACAAATGCCACAGCACACCACCACTGTGCACTGTAAGAGTATGGCAAACGATTAGGCGGAAATAGCCGGAAATTTGTGCTTCAGTCGATTGATCATACAGTAATTCTGTTGCATACATAGCTACATTACTACATACAAATTAAAATTCATCAGCCTAGTTAAAATCTTAGTAATCAGCTCGGTGGCCAAGTTACCAGCTCGGTGGTCGAGTTACCAGCTCGGTGGCCGAGTTACCAGCTCGGTGGCCAAGTTAGCAGCTCGGTGGCCGAGTTACCAGCTCGGTGGCCGAGTTACCGGCTCGGTGGCCGAGTTACCAGCTAGGTGGCCGAGTTACCAGATCAGTGGCCGAGTTACCAGATCGGTGGCCGAGTTACCAGATCGGTGGCCGAGTTACCAGATCGGTGGCCGAGTGGGTAGCACGTCGGGCTCTCGTCACAACAGACGTTCATTGGGAGCTGGAGATTATAGGTTCGCGCCTACCAAACTCCAAGTGAGACATTCTGGCCGGTCTCTTAAATGGTCAAAAAAAGACAGCGCATAAATGCCGTGGGTTAAAAAACAGCTGTCAGGTGGCAGCTACACTGCAACCCACTGTATAAGCAAAAAATATCCAAATTACAGAAAAATCATGACCATCCTCAGATCAGCAAGTGCTTGCTTATAATGAGTGGTCTCCCTACTGCGCTACATCAGCAGGCAAGAAATTTTACACACTAACAAATCTCACACCAAAGTACCTTCTGTGAGCATCAGAAATTTGAGGAAGAAACAGACTTAAATACGAGCCAATTAAAACATTCAGCAAATCATTTAATTTACCACGAAGTATTTTCCTAAATTTTATCAGGTCTGTCCTCAGCAGTGGACCAACAGAGGCCCGAATCAGGCACCTCAAACAATTTTGATAGTTCATATCAAAAAGCCCAACAATGTTACTACTCATTCATCTTCTTGGAATAAATTCATGTAGCCTGTGGTGTCCGCAGTGCCCAGTATTCCAAAGTCAGAACGCAAACTCAATAGCTAGATGAACAAATATGGTCAGTTTATAAAGGCAGTGTAAAATCCCAAGGTCTAAAGACAGTTGATCTCAACACACAGTTGGCCAGCCTACCAGCCATTGGAGCAACCACACAAAAGAGATAGTGGAATCTGAGACTTGTATCCACACTGACACTCAAATCTTCACATGCAGTGACAAACTTCAATGCGATACCTTGCAGGAAATGGCTACTTATTAACTGGAACCCGAGCATCAAAACCAATGCTACCTCAATACAATTGCAGCACAACACATTCGTCTGCAGTCAATCTAACATTCCAGGACTTTGCAGCAGAGTCAACTGTATCCAACCACTTTTGAGGGACTGAACATCTTAAAAAGATGGCTCAGTGTCCTTACACGAGTATTTAAAGAACAACTTTGTTGTCATCTACAGAGGCTTTCAACTTGAGACCACTAGAGATGTGATGAATATAGATAAAGGACAGCAGCGGTCCAATGTCAGAGTTCTGAGGGACACTATAAGACATCAACTGGGCTACTCACACAAATACTCTACCAGAGAGAAATGCAGATCCAGGCTAATGAAAAAATATAGAACACCCCAAAATTCCAGCTTAGACTGGAACATAGCATAACTCCCCTCATCAAATGCTTTTGAACAATAAAGCATTATGACAACAACCATTTATCCATCATTAATCACCTCACAACATCATTGTAGGTCAACAAAAATGTTGCTCCATGATAGGGTTACCACAAAAAAAATAGCTGAAAAATATTGTTGCACACAAGATACTCAGTCAACAGAGATGCAACTATTCTTTCCATTAGTTTGCAGCAAACAATATCAAACTTACTGTTTTGTAATTCAGAGGATCAGTGTGACCCTTAGTTTTAAATATTGGAACAACTTGTAATTTGTTCCAGACTTCAGGGACAGCTCCTGTCCTCGTTGATTTTTTTTAAAATTCAACAGATGATGGCAGAGCTCATCAGCACAGCTCCTCATTAGATGTTAGTGAAGGATGTCTGAACCTAAACTAGGATCAACAAGCAAAAAAATATTCATAAACACACATTAGAAGATAGAAGTAAACATCTGATCAACTCCCAGCAAGTAACTGGAAAGCAGCAGGGTGGGTAGGAGCTGCACTGACATAACTCCTCAGAAGAAGGCAGCAAAAATTTCACACATAATGTTGGGATCCTGTTAAATTTCTCCATTCGGCAGGTGGAGAGGACCAATAGCTGGGCGATCAATCTTATTAAGTTTGATTTCATCATGGAATACTATATGGATTTCATCATGGAACACAATACAGATTTCATCATGGATTACTAAACATATTTCTATGGACAAAGCCTTCAAAATTCTGGCATATTACTCTGTACACCTAAATTGTTTCTCACCCACGACCACGCGCTCCTGCCTCTCCCCACTGAAGACATACTCAATGCTAACAGGAAAATGCTGGCAGCAACGCGGCGGCGGCAACAGAGACACCTCACCAACACAATTCTTCTTATATGTGAGAACAAGATCCAGTATATTGTCAAGCCGTAAAAAAGTGACTTCCCTTACCCACTAGAGAAGTCCATAAGATGAGAAAGTCTAAAAATTGCATAAAAACTGATCAAATGTAGCCGTAAATAAGGTCAGAGCAACCAGTCAATTATTGGTCAATTAACAAATCACATATTATAATCAACTCATTGACAGGGTAAAAGTTTAATAAGCAGTTCAATCTTCAGGTGTTTTCCAAAATTGCAAAGGAAAAATTAAAAACAGCTACAATCCACACGTCATAGTAGATTAGGTGCAGCTGGAATATTTGAAATGTGCACCTCAAACATCAAGGACATAAAGTCCTATTGCTGATGCAATAGTGATCCGTGCTTACGAGCTGTGCCCTCTGTCTGCCAAACAGCACTATAATTAGCAATGTCAATGAAAGACGCTGCAACAGCAGGTAGCAGGCACGTCCCACGTGATAGCTAAAACAGCAACACCACAACCATCAGAAGCGACACTACGACTAGTCGCAACAGCACCACAACTAGCCACAGCAGCACCACGAACGGCACAGGAACATCACGACCGGTAGCACCGCGGGTCACCACCTTTGCGTAATCGCTCCGACCTGCGCCATGAACAGCGGACCCTGCCTGCCCGAGCCATTAGCACCACAGGCTACAGCTGTCGACGGAACTAGCTTCCCCCACCCACGGCATGCCTTTTCTGCTTGAAGACCTCCCGGTTCATTTGAGTCAGGTATCTCAGGATAAATAAATTTCATGCAGGTCTCGTAAAGACCAAATCCAACATTTCACCATTCCCTGAAACCAGTCTTCCTATCAGCCACACTCACACCTAGATATCTCAAGATAACATTCTGCTTGTGTTTGATGTGATCAAGAACCTCACACACCTTTTCCTGGACAACTTCAATAAATTGGGCATGCCTGGTTAAATGTACAGAGGAAGCCTGTTCAGGAGCATAAGGTGTTCAATTATGGCTCCGGGCAGCCTGTGTATTGCTCACCAGCATTCAAACCTGGGCACATAAATTGCAAACCAACACAACCAGTTGTTTGAAGGCCCATAGACTATCAATAGTGACTCCCAAAGTTCTAATAACATGTTGACTACACCTGCACTGAACGCAATCCTAGATACTAGCGCTTCCTCCATCTTCCAGAATCATATCTATCACACCTCTCTTCAATCCAACACACTGAGACGGTGAAAAGGTATACCAATTTCACAACAGTCAATAGACTCTACAGTCAATGAGCATCCACATGAAATTGAAAGTTCCTTGGACCTGTCAGTACCCTCATCAGCTCAATTTCCCACAAAACTGAAACCTTGAGCACTAGCAGCAGCAACCTGCCCACCCAGCATCCCAGATATCCCGGAAGCAATACCTTCACCAAGCGCAACACTAGGAAGTACTGGCAATGGGTCCTCTTGGTTGCTCCAATCATGCTTGTGCAGGCAACTTGAGTTCTTGAACAACCACTCATCTAGGTTTCTGCCTGACCACTATGCTGAATCTTGACATTTTGGTCACAATCTAGATTAATTTCAATTGCATAGAGACCCCATTTAAGAATTTTTAGTTTCGGCGGTTTGCCAAGGCATTCCTTGGACTAACGGTAAGGGAAGAGATCTGCTTTGATGTTACCTGCTTCTCTAGTGCCAGTAAATATGCTAGGTTATATTTTGACAGGCACTGGGATTTGGTTGAATAGTTCAACTCTCCCAGGCAAATATAGGATCATATGGCTCGAACTTATAGATTTTTGCCGTTTTTCCTCCATATGGCAACACATATCTTCAACACAGTAATCAATTGGCACATGAATGAAATATTGTTCCCACTTGATGTAAGGTTGCATACTTAGTGATTAATAGCTTCACTACTTCAGAAGTAATTTAGAAAATAGTCATCAATAAAGAAAGGTATGTATGTATAGACATATAGCTGTTTCCCTCTTGTTAGGAGGGTGGCTAAGTTGGGCTGACACAGAGGGAGGAGGCGCCAAATCTCCCTGCCACAAGACCGCCGTGTCCATGCAGAGGCTCGAACTTGCGACATGCAACACCAGAAACGGACACTGCAGTTGGTCATGCTAACCACTCCGCCAAGGCAGACTCCTGTGGCTGTGACCAAGAGGTTTTCCAATATTTGATGCACTAAAATATGGAATGAGCTATTAACCATTGTTGTCGAATCATCAAGCATTTCTGCCTTCAAGACAAGATTGGGTGACTGTTTGGTATAGCTTGTTCAAGTGCTAGGGGCTTGCTCTGTTTCCAGTTTAGTCTAGTTGACAGTTATGTAGTGTGATTGCTAATATTTTATTTTTATTCTTGTTCTTGGTTTGTCTGTGTTGTAGTTGTGCTAAGTGTCACGCACGAGTGGGTTTGGGTAAATAGTTAATTGAGAAGTTACAAATATTTCCTTATAGCTACAGTAAATGTAGCTAGTAGTTGTAGACAACATTTTGTCAACTTTTAAACAATACATTTCCCCAAGATGGTTCATTTTTCAATTCAGGAGGAACTTCAGGGTCGCTAGCTACTTAACCAAGTATTCAATAGATGGGGTAGAGAAAAGGCTCTTAGTATTAGTTACAAGTTATGTTTTCCCTATCATGATAATAATTGGCTGAGAAGAGAAATATTGCGTTTGATCTTTGCCGGATTTTTAAAAAACACATTTCAGAAAGGTATTAGCAACAAACACATTTCAGCAGTCTGGTGCTTGCATTCTCCATGAAGAAATACAATAAGGCAAAGCTGACAAAATGTTTCACCATTGCATTCTCCCAATCACTCGGCCTACCTGTTTGTCAGGTGGTCCAACCCTGAGATGCCAGCCCAGCCATGCACGCCAGCACTCACAAGGCCTCCGCTGCACTACAAACAAGAAGATCTCTTACCTTTGATCTCTTACCTTTGCAGCCCCCTCCAGCAGGACCACATCAAGTGGGGAGCAGCAGAGCCGGGGGAGGCCAGCACAGCTATGCGCGCCAGTATGCTGTTGAGAACAGCAATGTTAACAAAAGTATAGGAACTGGAATTAGTGCGCACTATTGGCTATCACATGAACCATCCGCATGAATGACAAAAACATAAACAAAAAAAAATAAAAAATAAAAATCCAGAACAGCACACTGTACAACAAAGAAGCAACACATCAGGACAGACACAAACACACACCCACACACAAACACGTACCACAACCCACCACTCCAGCGCCATAGCAAAAAGCAGACAAATCAAAAGCCAGGACGCCAACACGCTGCAAAAGAACCCACCCCAAACTAAACAAACTCAAACAGAATATCACCCAAAAACTTTGCAAGCGACCTCTTGAATGCAGCCAGGGAATCTGACTCCACCACAGAACTCGGGAGGCTGTTCCACAACTGAACACATCGTGCTCCAAAGAACCTCCTCTTGATGTCCGT
>SDVV010015459.1:0-14520 GCA_016164225.1 Gammarus roeselii | reverse complement strand
GGTTTCGTGTTACCCACAGGGACGAGGGTGCGGAATTTTTGATTCGTGTTCAGGCACTGGGTTTTCGGACACGCGATAAGACTTTCTTCAATATTGTACGTGAGCGGCCTTCTCACTCTTGAAATTTCTTGCGTTCATTTGTGTTCCTGCTTAGGTGAAATGATTCTGATCTAGTGTAATTGATTCAGTATTCAGCAGCTGCCAGTGGAACTATGAGGCACTATATCGTGGTGAAATCACACAGCAGGATGCGTGGCTTTTCTGACACTTCTATGGGCCGAGTACGGCGGGTTTACTCCTGTTCAATATCACGTATTGCATGTATGTACAAACAACTTTACCACTACAAGTTATATTGATGAATGTAACATCACTACATAGTGTAGTCTAACACTGTTTTCAATGTGACTCTGACAACAATCCTCCTAAATTCCACTAAAACTGTGGAGCTCGGCTGCACACACCCTCACACGGCGACGGACGGACTATGCAAATAATCCAGTTCATAAATTTTACGTTGCACCCATACCCATCAACCATGTCAGGTATGAAACAGCACTAAAGCGACTGTCACCACTTGTGTACAACAGGCGGGTTTTATAGCTCTATTAGACACGGTTCGTTTGGAAACGGGACAACTGTAATACACCTGCATATTCTGATGTAATTCAGGCATAAATTGAATAGCTAACAGGCGTAAATTACCTAGACATCGCTCTCATAAAATAGCTGTTCCAAGGACCGTGATGATATCTTGAATACAGCCAGTTATGTTCTCCAATTTACCCGGATTTCAGCTATAAATCATCAACCATGTCAAGTATAAAATAGCTGTGAATCGACATTCACAATTTTAGTAAAACAAGTGTTTTGTAATGCTGTGTTAACTTTACACTTGTAAACAAGAACTTTTTATCTGTAATACATCTGAATATCCAGGTTTATTACAGTGGTCCCGCTTTCAAAATACGGGGTCTTATACAGGTATCCAAACCGCCTATTCTATACAAGACGCGACAGTCAATTTACAGCTTGTATACCCCGCTTGGTTGATGACTTTTAGCTGTAATCTGGGTACATTACAGGTCAAATATGGATGTTTTCAAGCTGTTATTACTATCTATGAAACAGTTTTTTTATAGGTGCAATATCTAGATGTTTTACGCACATAAACATTATATTTATCATCTATATCATCTGGGCTCCCTTGTGTATTTCAGTTGGGTCCAATTTCCAGAAGCCGGTGTCTAGTTCAGGTAAATAAACCACATATTCTACACAAGTCGTGACAATCGATTTACAGCTGCTATTTTCCTTTATTGATAACGTGACACTTCTGTAACACACTTTATAACAGTTAAGGAGCGTATTCTTTGCCGGTGTGAAACATCTAGATATCACGCCGATAAAACCGCTGTTCCAAAGAAAGTGAATCTTGAATACAGCCACTTTTGATTTTAAATATTCCCAGATTACAGATGTATATTGCCTGCCATTTCACAAACACAAATTGGGTTTCATATACCTAAAAAAATATTTTTTAAACGGGGCACAGCTGTAATAGTTTTTTTTCTATCACAATTTCACCGGACATCACTTCTATAAAGCATCTGCTCAAAATAAATCGAAATGTCGAATACAACAATTCATTGGATGCAACGCAACCCGATCACTACTCTAATTGGTTTAGGACGTGTTTTTCTGAAAGCGGGCAGCTGTAGGACTCTATAGCATGATCGGATGCAGTGTTGCTCTCAATCGTAGTCACAGCAAAAAAAGGTATCCGGGTATATTACAGGATTTAAATAGTACACTACCGGATAAGCGGATGCAACATTGCTCGGGATCATCTTTACAGCAAAAAAGTTATCTGGGTGCATTACAGGATTTAAATATCCTTAATGAATAAATGGCAAAAACTAACTTGTAGTACTGCACCAGCGACATAATACGAAGCGTCGCACTGTTCCACAGCGTTTACAAGTCATGTATACAGAGAGGAAGAAGTATATCACATGCAAGCAAATGCTTGTCGTCGTATTCAGGAATCGTTAATACCACGTGATAGGAAATTGTGAGAAGAATATACCGCGATTGGTTGATAAAACTGTCAACAGAGATTCGCGTGTAATTACACGACAGAAATATACCATGGTACCACAAAGAAGAAACAAATAAATGAATGTCGAAGTATCAAAGTACTAATTGCGTGGCTGGAGTCTTGCACCACCGCGTCAGAATAGCTCACTTGGCGGGTAGGGAAGAGTACGGGAAATAATAAAATGAACTTTTATTGCAGATGGAGGCACTCAAAGAGAGTACAGCACTAATACAAAAATACTACAGTTCGTACTACATCGCCTAGGGAACTCAGTTCATTTTTTCAGTGTACCGTTTGCGGTCAGTTGGTAACATGAGGAAAAAAAATCCGGTCTGTCTTAGGAATGATATGAATGTCTAATGATATGAATGTCTACGCGTATGATATCAACTTACATGGTCAGTTGGCTTTTATAGAAGAAATATCCTATGAATTTACATAAATGATAACATAACAAGTATACAAATGTAAGTGGGTTCAAATCCTGCGCTGCTTCGCGGATACCCTGTGTCACGACAGCTGTTAGATTCCGAGAACAAAACACATCCGTGTGACCGAACGAGAGAGATTCAAATGTGCAAGTGATTATGGTGGAGCCTCTCATGTTTTGATGGTCCGGTGTACCATCGCTACCAATTACTGCAGCTGCTTACGTATTATCCTCATACTAATGTATCTTTTTATTCTAATAATGCTTGCCGTTGGGGGAGCGCGAAGGGGTAAACATTTTTTTAATGAAAAATTCATTGGTGGGACTTCTGGTGTCACCTGACAGACTGGAAAATTGTAGGGTCTGAGACTGAAAACGCCTTTGCTCCAGTAAATGTTCATTGGAACTCGATGTCAATATCACTTCCGTTCTGCATTGACCGATTGTAAGCTGCTCTACAAATCGAGACATCAATACCGTTCGGACGTAACAGTTTCTTATAAATTTTGTAAACAGGTATAGCTTCATTTTGTTTTAGTTGTTTTTTAATGTTAAACCAGTCGAGTTTCTTTAGCGGGGGCGTCACGTGATCGTCGAGCAACGCTTTCCTGCGCTTCCCATATGGTCGAGCAGTTGTTCAAATGTGGAAAGATCAGAGCAGTGAGTACAAGAGGCCTTATTTTACAATCTCCTGGCTTCTTGGTTTAATAATTGATGAGTGAATAGCGTTTGTGATCTACGTGACTTTTTCACTGTTTAATCCGTAGTGATCTAGGTTACAAGGAACAATACAGAGATGTCTCTGATTCAAAACTCCCACTGCTGACAATCATGACCTACGAGACCCCTCAACTGCCATTGGTTGGTTTGAACCAGCTGACCAATCACAGCCACTGCGAGCGGGTGAACGGTTGCACTGGCACAAGGCCCACTACGGGTCCACTAATTTAGGATTGCTCTGAGTGCGGTAGTTGAGAGCTACGACACATAGATTCCTCCTGGAGTATTTTAAGGACTTACATGAAAAGGTCAGGCAGATTATTAACGCTTCTCACCCACATTGAAGAACATTAGCGCTCCACTGAATCTGGAGAAAAGATTTTCGTAATGATATTTGAAGGTCATATTGGTCAAGCAAAACTCCCTTACTTCTGTTAATGTTATTAAGAGAGATTTTTGAGCACAAACAGTCATCAACGAAATTGTCGGGTACTCTAGAGGTATTGATGTTTGATCCCAGGTTAATGCACCTGGTTTTATCTGCAATTACTTACGGCCCATTTTGAGTATATCGGTGCATGCGAGTCAACGCTATTTCTGCATCTCAACATAGCTCACCCAATTTGTTTGCCGGTCGAATGAAGAGCAATTGACGATCATCAGCTTTTATTGTAACTTTTGCGATGTAAATAGGTCTTCCACAGCTGATGTCATCAACAAAATCAGAAAAAAATAGATTCGCCAATCGATCCCTTTGGGGCACCAACTTGTACAGGTTTCAGGAAAGAGATAATCTCTTTGTTTATCATTACACATTAGGACCAGTCAGTTAGGTAGCTTTCAAACCAGGATGTTTGAATGTTCAGTTGCGCGAGTATTTTATTAATGGGTCGAAATGAACACTGTGGCATGGCAGTTTTTTCTAGCCCGTCTTCTAGGTCCTGCCACATCATGCCATCGTTCCCTGAGAAGCTCAGCTTCGCTTGCTGCTTGGGTGACCATGTTTCCTGGTCACCCACTTTCTCAAATCTCATTATTGCCTGAAGGTACTTCACTACGTTCTTCCATCACCCCACCAATGTGTGTTTTCCAACATTGGCAAAGGAATCTTAAAATTTCCTCTGGGTTTTCGTGACTGCTTGACTTTTTTGGCTGTTTTGTTCCCGAGTTAGGGACGTGTAACTCTTTTTACTCCTATTCCTATTCAGCAAGACGTTTAACTCTTTTTACTTTGTTCATCAATTTTCGTACACGTGTCCGCTGCAATACAACCTTTTCTCGTGATGGGTTTCCAGTTTCCTGCAATTTAGCAGTGGAATGCACGGTATTTGTGACTTTTATACTGTTGTCATTTTTCTGTGCTGCCTGTAAATTTTTTAAGTGGTTTATTTCTTGATCGAGTTGAGGAGTTATCGAAGTGATTGGAGAGCTTGTGATAAAAGAAAATCCAAAATATTTCAAGAATATAACGAATTAAACTTGTACGTCTTCCCTATTACGCATGCCGTTAAACAGTACAACTTTGTTAAATGGCTCGTGTTTTAGTGAATCTTTCGCGTAACCGTCCTTTGTTTTGAATGTCAGGACGATTCTCCACGCAGCTTTCTTCTACGTGGCCTTTTACTGAGGAACTGACCCTTGCAACACATGATCGATCGGCTGCAAGTGTTAGGTCTAGCGGTGAGCAACCACCGTCTCTTGTATTCTGGTTGGTGTCTTAATGAGTTGCTCAGGTTGTAATTTTTTTGTTATTGGGCCTAACAAATTTGGTTTCAAATGGTCGTCATTACAATCTTTTAGGACAAAGATTTTTTTTTTTTCAGATTAGCAGTTGTTTTCATTATAGATCTTTGATGTCTGAAAGATTGTTTCCTGGCTATTGGTGGACTGTAAATGGCTCCGATAATAGAAGATTTAGTTTTCTTGAATTGGACGGTAATCCAAACAACGTCGACTTCGTCTTTATCGGCAAACTTGTTCATTTGTCTTGTCCATACTAATTCTTTTAGTATATACACGCTTGGTCTCCTTTTTGTCCGTTGATTTGAATAAAGTTGACGACAATGTCTCAGAGCATATCAGCATCTTTTTCTGTTAACATACACTTTATTTGATCCATTTATGTGTCTTATCTGTAAATGGATTCTGTCCCTTGACCGATGATTTCTTGCCATGCCATCCCACTTACAGAGTGCATGTGAGCCATCAAGCTGAGACAGACCAGATGTCGCTGCTTGGCCGAGACTTGCGAAGACCAGGACAAATACGTCGTATAAGCAGCCGACCTGGTGACACAACTTGACCGAGACTAGCGAAGCTCAGGAGAAACACGTCATATGGGCAGCAGACCTGATGTCGCTGCTTGACCGAGACTAACAAAGACCAGGGGAAACCCGTCATATGGGCAGTATTTCTCTCCTCTTAGGTTGAATTCAAATGAAAATAAATGAAATAAATTAGAAGAGACCTGATGTCGCAGCTTGACCGAGACTTGCGAAGATCGGGGGAAACACGTCGTATGGGCAGCAGACCTGATGTCGCAGCTTGACCGAGACTAACAAAGACCAGGGGAAACTCGTCATATGGGCAGTATTTCTCTCCTCTTCGGTTGATTTCAAAATGAAAATAAATGAAATAAATTAGAGGAGACCTGAAGTCGCAGCTTGACCGAGACTTGCGAAGATCAGGGGAAACACGTCGTATGGTCTGTAGACCTAATGTTGCTGCTTGGCCGAGACAAGCGAAGACCAGGGGAAACACGTCGTATGGGCAGCAGACCTGATGTCGCAGCTTGACCGAGACTTGCGAAGACCAAGGGAACACGTCGTATGGGTAGTATTTCCCTTTTCTTTGGAAAAGACAGCTAGGACTACTGAAAAGCGAAACAGCTGATGACTACCCGTGTAAAATCATCTGCTTACAACCCAAGTGTTACAGCATGATGCTTGAGTCCGACGCAACAAAATCGGCTGCTAAAGGTGTCAATTACCAGACACAAGCCAAAATCAAACATGAACAATACAGAGATATACATAACCATAAAACATACACACACTTTGAGACAATACACAACATTCGTGCGCAAGCATGCTAACTCCAAACTGTACGCAGTATCAAAAAGTGCCTCAGTAAATTTGAGAATAAGCGGTCCTATCTCGACGTATGCGCAACCCTTGCCTATGGCCACCCGGACATTCCCAAAAATCCATTGAAAATAAACCTACCGTCACTAAAAAGAGGGTGCGATGTGCCTTGGCTAATGAAATCGATGAAGAAATGGATTTAACATGAAAGAGACGCAAGCCGGGTGAGACCGTGTTTGGCGTATGAAGTCGACCTGATGATGAAAGTACGTGTACCTCAACAGGTTTTATCCTCTAAATGATCATAAAATGCAAATAATCCTTGTATGCTCTTATGTATATAAAATATGGAAATTATAATAATAAACTCGTCTCATTGTCTACCAAAATAGGCATTGAAAAATATGCATTGGAAAGAAACTGAAACGATACCCATAAAAACAATGTAAATGTACCTATGTAAATTAAAATTTTATATATATATATATATATTGTCTGTCCACCTGTATTATGTTCTTTCGAACATGCGTGAATGTTGTGTCAAAACCCTAAAATTGTCCACATAAATGTGTATCTCATTATTAAATATGTATAAATAAATCTTGTTTCATTTTCTACAGAAAAAAAATCATCTGAACAAGTACTGATCGGATCTGTTTGTTCTCAACATTGGATCTTGACGAATCACTGAAAAATATATCGTTAAATGCGACAAAGCAAATGGAATTTAATCAATAATATCGATCATACAATACAAAATATCATGTAAAACAATGGCTTCTATTCAAATGAGTCATTCAATAACAAACATAGTAATATATATCATGCCATCCTACCGTGCGAAATATTCCAAAACAATCATATATAGCGTTGACAAGACCTAATAACGTACATCTATATAATCCGTACGTCAGCAATCGTAAATGAAAGCAATCAGATACCGTAAGGGAACTGAAATATTCCCGTATGGAAAAAACTAATCTCTGTGTGATCGCACATCCAGAGATAAAATCGCTAATTGTCATAGCTAATAACCACTTGCGGTTGAACTATAGCACTCGCTTCTACTTGCGGTTTGGACACCGCCTGACTCCGGTCAACCCCTCCCCTCTTCCCAACCCGTCCCGGGCAGTCTCTATGTACCATCAGTAAATAACTTGACCACAAGATCAATTTGTCATAACATATAACTACAATGTCCGAGAAATACAGCGACTAAGTCGGACACACTAACAAATAACATACATCCTAACAAATACATCGGTCGACTCACAAAAAACTTGCGTTCTTGGTATCTCTATGTACCATCAGTAACTAACTTGACCACAAGATCAATTTGTCTTAACATAAAACTACAATGTCCGAGATATATAGCGCTTGAGTCAGACACATTAACAAATAACATACTTCACAACAATTACATTCGATAATAGGTTCAAAGATCTAGTCATCCTATATCTAATTCCATCACAAAGCATATTTGCAGTACGTATTTCCAGGGCCCTTTCGGTGTCCTATATTTTTGGGCATATTCACACCCCCTATATTTTTGGACATGTTCGCACCCCCTATATTTTTGGGCATATTCGCACCCACTATATTTTTGGGCATATTTGCTCCGGGATATTTTTGACATATTTGCTCCGGTATATTTTTGGGCATATTTGCTCCGGTATATTTTTTGGGCATATTTGCTCCGGGATATTTTTGAGCATATTTGCTCCGGGTTATTTTTGGGCATATTTGCTCCTGTCTATTTTTTGGGCATATTTGCTCCGGTATATTTTTTGGGCATATTTGCTCCAGTACACTCTACTATCAGCTTACCTTCGCTCGATTGTTAATATGTCTTGTCAGTCAGGGCTGGTCAGGTCGATGAGCTTCCTCAATATCAGCTTCCTTGTGCTCGATAACAGCTTGAGGTAATTAATCACTGCTCGAGGCTCCCAGTTTCTGTTAGGGTTGTTCCCTACCACTACCCAACTCGGATGAACGGGAGGCAGGCTAGCATTACACCCCGACGGGTGTAACCGATTTAGAGTATTGCCCGATTAAATGAAATTTCAGAATACAGAAAAAATAATTGTGATCCGAGATCACAATGTCACCTCTTTCAAATCAAATCGGAGTAAAGGGTGGGGGGAAATCCATTGAAAAGTCTCGGTAAACCAGACCAGTTAATTAACAAAATGAAATGAGAATAATCAAAATGCAAAAGATACCTTCGTCAAAACAAATTATATAACAAATCAGAGGAAGAAAAATAGATGGACAGTGTGAAACCATGCAATAAAACATCAAACGATCACACGCGCACATCCATGCCAATGGCATCCGGCCACATCCAAACTGAAATCGTCGTTGAATGATCCTTCCTACCACAATCTTTTCATTTCTTGATCTTTTAATATATAAATTACACCGACACGTGATTTTCTTCTTCAAATTCTACTTCAAAAGTATTCTCCGTACTATCAAAAGACAACATAGTTTGAGCCAAAAGGCCTGTTGTTGTCATGCTACACTTGTAAATACTTGCGAGCCACTGTGTTGCTAAATCACTGTTGCGGTTCCCAACCACAGAGAGGGGCTGTCAATAACAATATCTCGGAGGATATAGAACCAGGGGCTGCTCTGGGGCACACAACTATTTTGGCTCGTGTGTCAGAGAGAGATCTTGGGCAGTGAGCTCCCTCGGGGCCACCGGAGTCTTACAGCGAAAACAGTCTCAGAAGCTGGGCTAAATTGTCTTTTTGAATCTGTAATGTTTAACATATCTTGTAAATTAATGCAATCGGTTCCCATTTACAGCCACGTACTCACATTCACTGCCACGTACTCGCAATCACTGCCACGTACTCACATTCACAGTCACGTACTCACAATCACAGCCACGTACTCACAATCACAGCCACGTACTCGTAATCTCAGCCACGTACTCACATTCACAGCCACGTACTCACAACCACAGCCACGTACTCACATTCACTGCCACGTACTCGCAATCACAGCCACGTACTCACATTCACAACCGCGTACTCACAATCACAGCCACGTACTCACAATCACAGCCACGTACTCGCAATCACAGCCACGTGCTCGCAATCACAGCCACGTACTCGCAATCACAGCCACTTACTCACAATCACTGATCCGAACACTCAATCATGATATGGACTCCCAATCCCTGTCATGGACTCTCAATTACTGTCACCGACTCACAAACAAAGCCACATACTAGCATATACTGACATTGGATTCCAAGCACTGCCAACGGCACCCATTCCCTGCTAGTGGCACTCAACCATGGAATCTTCCCATCACTAGCTGCCATCAACTCCCAATCACTTCTAGCTGCTGCAAACCGCTGCTTATCATTGCTGTTGGCACCCAGTCACTGCCAGCAACTCCCATTCACTGGTAGCGGGTCCCAATCACAGTTATTTGAAATGCAATCACAACTATCGACGTCCGATCGTTGCCAGCGGTTTTCAATTGCTGCTACTGGCTTCCAATCACTGATAATGACTCCCGATATGAGTGGTATCAGGCATTTGAAGTAAAGTAATACCGGCTGGTTTTGTGACAAAAACGAGATTTCGAGCTGCCAAGGTCTGGACCAACGCTGAAGAGAATTGTAAGTCATTTAGAGATACAGCATTGATGTATACAAGAAATATGTGGGTAGGGGTTGAAAATGTGTATGCGGGTGTCGAGAATGGTGAGGGCGTTTGACGATTGCGAGTAGTGGAGCGAGAAACTTCCATTGTATTAACAATATGGATGTACTGTGGCGAAACAAAATATTCATGGTTAGTCTATGACAAAAAAAGAAAGAAAACTTTCCCGCGAGGGATTTAACCAAGTATGGATATTTGTTACGGTATTATGTGTGGACAAGCTTCTTAAAATGAGCTGGACTATAAATTTTCATTTGGTTTGAAAAATTGTCGAAAAAAAATCAATTTAATATTCTGTTGTTTCTGAATCGTTAAAGATTTTTTTCAGCTGTACAATGACAAACATAAGACGACCCCAAAAAATTGTTTTAAATTTTTTTGTCGAGGATGACATCAGCTGGGGAAAAAAGAAGACTAACTACAGTTGAGAACATTTATATATGTTTTGATCTGTTTAAAATTGCGGGTAAAATATGAACTGAATCTCCGATCCCGGATTGATTTCATGAATGATTTTCTCCTAAATAAGCCATCAAAGTCTTACAAAGCCATAGCGTACCAAATGGTTGAGTTGGGGCCGGATATATTGATATTGGTAATATATTAACGATTTCTCCATTACAGAACACAGATAAAATCATTGTTAGTTGATGAGGAGGGGAAAAATAATCACTTGCGATGCAAGAGGTTGGGCCAAGGACGAATCATTGTGGTCTTCTAGAAAAATATGCGCATTTTGAAACCATGACACATCCCAAAATGATGTGTTACAAAATGTGTTAACACTTTTGCTGAGCCCGAAAAGTACGCAAAGGTCATACTGAAATCATTGCAGCTGCTGTACCGGCGAGTACCTTCCCATTTTCCACGTAACATTGTGCATACTCCGACGCACTTACGGTAGATGTCTAACTCAGACCTCATGACTTAGATAATAGTAGAATAATACAGGCATCCTCCCTCAACCATCATCACACACCTCACCCATCCTCACAGGAATCCCCCGTCCTGACACGCCTCACCCGTCCTCTCTCGGCTCAACTATCCTCTTCACAGAGTGAGGCAGTTGCCTGCCTGACTCCGTGAAGTAAGGATATCTGTCCAATAGCTCCCAAATAAGTTCGAAAAAACAGCAATGAAAGCTGTGACAAATTAAAACTTATTGGAAAAATTCAAGTGCTGCATGCCAAACACAACCTGCCTGACCATGCAAGCTACCTGCTGCACAGGAAGTGAATAAGAAACGGAAAGCGTTGCTCCATTAGGGAAGAAAGTGGGGAAAATATCCTGTGCTATTAGAAGATCGATATTATATGCTATATGAAAGGAAAATACACGTTGTATATTTTATTAAAACATTGTGTTCAACATTAGGAATACATTATAATTTTGAAATTCAAAATTTCAATAAAAATTTCAGATTTTTTCGACACCCGGATCTTTCTTTAGAAGACAAGTTATCACTTCAATAGACGGACTTAGCTTTGTCCGGGCGTCGAAAAAATGTGAAATTTTATTGAAATTTTTAATTTTAAAATTGTATTGAATTTTAAATTTTGTTACCATTTTTTTAACTCATGTACACGTACATAAGCTTGAACATACACATGCACATACATACACACCCCTATACACGTACATACACATACATACATACATACACAGATGATGACCAAGGCGATCGATGATAGGCCTAATATTTTGCAAAAAAAAATACGCAATCGTATTATAATGGCCAGCTGCATGCCGAGATTAGAGTCAATGTTACGTTGAGTGCAATCGGAAAAAGACGGCTCATCCTCAATTAGACAACAATGAATGTTTACGTGGCAAAAATTTGTTAACGTGTTTTGGAAGAAGAAATTTCCGAAGATGATATGAGTCGGATCGAACAGATATTGATTAGTGTTGAAAATATCAGTTATCTCAGAATGGGTATAAGAAGAATCCAAAGAGTGGGGGATAACATTCATAAATGGACGAAAGAAAAGGAAGTCGGTTTTGGATAACTTATGTCGACGGGTTGCAGTCGTATGTAATCAAGTTCAAGAGAAATAAGAAATCAATTCTTGAAATTGATATGATCCAAGTGGAAAATCATCATCATAACTGTAATAAAACTGAGGTAGTGGGAAACGGATTTTACCTATGAACAAAATCGAATCTAGAGCGTATGCAAAAATTCCTCAATGATGAAGATCAAAATGACTTTGAATTGGAGAAGTTTCAAATAATTAAGGTTCAAGAAGAATAAGCACTACATTTGTGAACTCACGGGACGAACAGCCTTCTGTCTTCGCATCAAAGATATGCTGGTGTATATGAAAGATTTTGGGAGGAAGCTGGAACATCGTGATGCTGGGTTTGGTTGGATGTACGATCCATGCTGTTACAAATTAAAAGAAGAAGTTGGAAAGTATTGATGAATCCAGCACGATCTGTAATTAATACTAATCATACAGTAATAAACCAAGTCAATCCTTAATAAATTGCTTATATTATCCTAAAACTCAAAGGCTTGCAATTAATTGCATACATCGTGTCCGTCGGAGATAACATCGAATTGTCGAAAGCAGTAGAAGAATATGTTTCACGATATGAAACGAGACTCAAAATATCGCTCATGACAAATTTAAACATTGCCATAAACCAATCTTAGGGGTGAATATTCTAGATGTGTTGCAGATTGGAAGGACAAAAATCAGAGTCCGATCAGATCTTGCTCAGTAAAGATTGTGATTCTGTTGTGGAAGGATGGGGCATAGCTTGAGACGTCGTTTGTTCGAAAGTAATGGGGTAACGGGGGCTTGTAATCTATGCAAAAAATGAAATTAAATTGAATAAACATAAATCCACGAGTAATGTGTGGCGACATCTGAAACGAAGTTATCGTCAAGAATATGAAAATTATAGGAAAGAAAAGGCAAATCAGCCGTGCAAGTCGTCAAAGGATGTAGTGTTAGGAGATATTGAAGTAAATGTGGTTGACCTAGTATGAGACGAAGTGCTCGTTTGTTGGAAATTGGATTCAAATATGAAATACTTGTAACATTCAAACCATCTAAGATTGAAAATCTGGGCTTTCTGCTAACTAATATAGGTCGAGAGTGACCACGAAATAGAAATAATTAGGTGAAAGTTTTATAAAGAACCGCGTGGAGGGGTTCATATGTTATAGCTATTTTTCATATGATTCTTGATTTTTTATTTGATACAATTCTCCATCACTTATACGTGTTATTCACACACATCAAAAAAACCTAACCTAAACTAACCTAACCTAACCTTATGTAAGGTTAGGTTCGATTTTTTTGATGGGTGTGAATAACATGTATTAGTAATGTAGAATTGTATCAAATCAAAAATCAGGAATCATATGAAAAATAGCTATTACAATCAAACAACGATGAAAATATTTATGAAAACGGATGAAATTTGTTAAATCAAAATTGGAAGTGTGTATCAAAACTGCTAAGGTTAGATCTAAATTTTGTCAAGTGGAGATATTTGTTATGCATTAATCCTGAAACACTGAAAATCATATGCAAGCATGAAAAGTCGCTAGAATATACATAATTTTTTGGAAACAATAGGGTAGGATAGGTTAGGATGATTAGTCCTTTTAACATAGCATGCCGTGAAACTGATCCACTCGATGAATAAGTATCATACGTAAACAGGAAATCTCGAAAGATGACACATAATTCTTGGTTAAGTTGGTTAGGCTAGAATGACTAGGTATTTTAACCTAACATGACGTAAAGCTGCTGCACATTAAATATATTGTTACAAAAAAAAAGAATTTTAATCTGAGGAGGTTAAATGTCTCAGATGTTAACCGATCCTGTACATGCATACAAAATGTGTGTGTGTGTGTGTGTTTACAATATACCGGCATCAACCATGTATACGCCTACATTATACCGGCGTAAGCCGGTTTGGATACAAATATGATACAAATATGCCGGTATCAACCGTGTATACGTCAGACATTATATCAGCATATGCCGACATATGCCGGCATCAACCTTGTATACGTCATATATTATATCGGCATATGCCGACATATGCCGGCATCAACCGTGTACACGCCATACATTATAACTGCATATGCCGACATATATTCATTGATATTTGATCAATGTTGTCGTACATTTATATGTATTTCGTTAATTATGTACCTTAGACATGGTTTATATCCTAGATCTTGTTGACTGCAGATCTTACATAACAGATTTGTTGTAAATATGTTAGAGTGGATTTATTCAATATTCGTAATAATAGACGAAAATGGTAGGAGCAACACTTCCAACATTACTACAAAAAATCTTATTTTAACAGGAAAACCATACATAAAACTTGCTAACGCTTTAACACCCGTAACAATCATTGACATATGCGGTAAGCTTACATAAACGTTTAGAACTCTACAGTCTACTGACGAGCGATCACCTAACATTACTTGAAATTAATCGATATTACTGGACATGTAACAAGCAAAGTGAA
>SDVV010015458.1:0-14520 GCA_016164225.1 Gammarus roeselii | reverse complement strand
AACGTCTGTGTCTTGAGAATAGTTAACCAGTCTATCAACGTTTGGTCACTATAGCAACCTTTTCAGTACCCACACTGCCGATGGATGCTGCAGCAAGTGGTCCAATCTGTAGCATCATGGCAACCAGCGATCTCGTCAATACAGCCCAGCAGCAGTCTTAGCATTTCTCTCCTCACATTACCATTAAAATAGAAATAGTTATCGTGATAGTCGTAACCAATGTTCGCTATTTTTTTATAGGACGAGATTTCTGTCTGCCTTATGATTGTCCTATTAAAGCATGACACATTGACGACGTTATATTTTGCTCTCTCTGCTGTTTCATTTTTTGGAAAGAGTGATAATATTTCACTATTTAACATAGATTTTCAATTCATGCAGCGTCAATTAAATTGATGATATAATTATATATATCGTATTTCCCTTTATATCGATGTTCGGAGAACATATGATAAAATTTAAGATCCTTCATCATGCAAACACACATTCAAAGATTTATTTATATACATGGGCCTGTTTATGTAGCAATCAATTGCTATGTTTTTATCTTTGAAATGCGATTGCTCTGATGTCTCCAGGGAGTATGCTTAGTGAGTAAGATTAACGGTGTGTTTACCTCCAGAAAATAGTAGGTAATCTGCGTTGTCGAGAAAAGAGAGTAGTTTATTATAGAATTTTGGAACAAATTTTTCCGAGAAATCGAATCACAATCAAATTGGATTACCGTCAGCTTGAGTTCATAAATTTTGAATTATTTCCGTGAAATTTTTATGAAACTTAACGGCTCTTCTTCTAAAAACTTATATATGTTGCAGTTTGTTTAAAACGGGGACAATGCGAAGGTATTTAAAAGAAGCCAACTTCAAAATAACACTCGATTGCACGCTAAAACGTTCACCAAATTAAATAATAAGCCTCGCTATAACAACTGATAGGATTATTGCCTCGAACAATACATAATGGGTAATTTATCTTTCTCCTAAATGCGGATCATGATCGAAATATATCTGACTTGTCTTCGTAATGGACTGGAAAATAGTGGTCCACTCAGAGCTCAAATGGAGAGAACTCAACGGGAGTCGGAATAAATATTTTATTCATGCATGAAATAGTCTTTCTCTCACATGATCTGTCTTTTTACGGGAACGTTAAAGAAGTGGTTTTATTTTTCATGATTAATTTTTCTCTGTACGGAATATATACAGCTAAACAGATATGTATGGGAAAATAGTTGAAAAAATGTGTGAGTAGTTTTCAACTTCCTTTAAGAAAATTCGAATGATACGCCGAAAAGTAATGTTACACTATCTGGAAACCCATACGTTCAAATGTTTATAATATTCCTAATTCTCATCACTTCACATTGTTTTGCATTCATGACTCACAACCCGAGTTTATTAAAGTTGTATTGACAGTGGTCTTTAATTCATTGAACCATAAATAACGAACAGAAAATTTCACACGACAGACGAAACCCGGGCCCGCATTACAGACCTTCAGTCTCCAGATGGGATGGGCACCAACCCTTTACTGGCCTTCTTGAATGGTACTTTCGATATGCACAATTTTTCGTGCTTATGAATCCCAGATGCAGCTGGTGCACACTATCTTGCAGGAATAACCGAAGTGACGTCATCGTAGGGTATTGTCTTTGTCTAACCTCAATGAAAGTCAGAGTTGTTGATGAATGCACGATTAGGTTACCCAATAATTCCTGGAATAAAAAAAATGATTAAAATATGTTAAACTCCAAACAAGTTGAAACGAAGTATTGAAGTGAGTAAATTTTGGCAGGATTTTTCTAGAAAAAAATGTTGTATTGAAAAGTTAGAGTATTAACATTCAATAGTCCATCACATATTTATTTCCACATATAGAGCGGATTTCATCATGGGCAATGTTATTATGCTGCTATCATAAACATAAAAAGAAGTAAATAATATTTTTTCGATTAATGTAGCCTTTATTTATGCGAAATTTGAGGATTCAAATAACCGCCAATCAAGGCGGGCGGGTGAAGACGCTTTAGTTATGCACGAATGAGAACAGAGCTCCTATGTGAAAGAACATTTCCCAAACAATAAAAAATATCCAGATATCGCAACAAACATTTGAGCGTTTTCTTGTATAAAATAAAATCATATTTGACTGCATTTCAATGACAATTTCAAAGGTTTGTATATTTTACACTAATAATTTTGAACCACTGTATTTAATAAACAAATTGCTACCCCAAATTCATTCTCCCCACTTATTTATTGACCCTGCAAGTATTTCACTTGGAGAGTGTATAGAATGGTGTGGGGCTGGAGGTGCATGAGACTGACCAATACCGGAATGGCAGTCCCGATGCAGTCTCACGAAGCAGACGAGCGACTTCTGCGCGTGGGCTAGCGCGGGCTCTTCTCAAGCCTATGCCCGATCGTTGTCCAAATGCTTCAGCCTAGCCAACAGTAAAGGAGACAGTTCTTGCAATAACTTAACAATGACTAATGTAGGATCAGAAACATGACTGCCCTGTTCAAAAATACGGTTGTTCACTCGCCAACTAGTATAGAATCTAAAGATCGAGTACGCAATAAATCGTTTTTATGCCAACCTTAATTTTTTACCACCAGGAAGGTTTCATTGTTAAAAAATAGTCGCAATCATCCATCCTTCTTCGGTCTTACACGGAGTGCTGAGGTTATTAGCGTCTAAAAGGCGATTTTAGTCTGACTGTCATCTGTGCAATTGATGTTCGTTTGTGCATGAGAATAACCTCTGGCTTAGGCCTCGTTGAATTATACGAATATTCACGTTCGTCCTTTTTTTTAATAATATCATCAACATTGCCTAGTTGTTGCAAGGTATTAACTGCAGGGAAACAGTAATGAAGCCTAGTTATAAATGACAATTTTTAAAGTTTCACGAATGATAACCTGCTTTTAATTTTTCTTTTTATGTAAATGTTTATTCATCGTGTCTTATCCAAATATTTATTCATCGATTCTATATACTAATTGTCTGCATTACTAACAACTCTGTTCATTCAGTGGGTCGTTATTGAAACATTTCGATCAATTGACGAGTTGATTTGTTACCAGGTTTATATCAAGCATTCAGGTTATTTTTTACCCAGAAAGTGATGAATTTTGATGCAAAATTATTTAATTGAGATCGGTTGAATTTACAGGAGTGATCATTAAATTTACTTGCAACTATATTGAATTAGGGTTTTGAATTGTTTTTATCAACAATTTTATTCCATGTTTTGTAAAAGTTGTCGCATTGGGCTAGCTGTGGGTTCCGAATGAAGAAAAAGTTACATCGATTACGTAAGCAAACTAATTCAGGTAGAACACCGGCCGCCCATATCGGTATTAAAACTCGTGTAGAGATCACAAAAACATGTCAATTACTGCATGTATATTGATTTGAATTATTAAACGTGAACATATCACAACGGAAGATAAGGGGGAGAAAAAATTCCAACCAGTGTGTCCGTAAGGGAAATCTTATGATCATTCCATTGTCATGAAGTGGAATACAAATCTAGAGTTTGCTTGGGCGTACATTGTTCAGGTTCAACAGTGGCTGTCGCATGAGCAACTTCTCATCTATGCTACACCGCCACTTTACAACAAGCTGTTACTTCATGTACACAATAATTGTTGAATCGTTTCTAAAAAATAGAAAGAAATAGAAACATACCTTTATTACCAGAAACTGTTCTCCCCGAACTAATATCATTATAGGCTAATTTGCCTTTCAAACCTCATAGCTTTTTTTTTAGCAACTGACTCCTGGTTTCAATTCGACTACTTCTCTCACTCGTTCGCGTTGAAGGGTTGCCCTTCAATTAATACAGATATGTACTGTACAATCATTATTGATGCCAGAAAATGAAACCCATGATCTAAAAATGTTTTAATTGAGTTGACGGCGCGTCGTAAGATACCAATTTTTTGCGTGACGAAGTTGAACGAAGTGTATTGCTCTCGGTTCAGTATTTTGATTATATCCGTTTCCTAAAAACTATGTTTGTATCGTTCATCACTGATGTAGTTTAGTCTGTCGTGTTATTCTTCCGTTCTCTCCATGGTTGTCCAGAGCTGGCCAGGATTGGCCAGCCCTTATTTGCCACTACTCAAAATAAAAAAGCGAGTGTTTTGGGTCATAAAATCCTTCTTGTTGTGAGTACGCCATTCCGGGCCAGTAACGCAACACTCATTTTATGATTCAAGCTCATATTCCGTGGCTAATGGCAGTGGTGAAAGGTAAAAATGGGAATGCTAATGGTTGTGTGTTTTTCATGAAAAAATTTGTTCCATCACCGATTTCTTTCGTGTCCCTAGCTTGGTTAAAATTAGAGACTGAAGTTGTTGATGTGATTGGGAACTGATCCTGGCCATTAATGACATTGTGTTTCCTACTCAGAGTAACCAGCAGGCCGAAGTGCATCCATTTCAAATTACGAACGACTATTGAAATACTGGTAGGAAGAGACATTTTTTATTTAGGTAGCATCTATAAACACGTTGGGGTCTTGATATCGATTTTGGAAAATAGCCGAATTCAGAGAAAAAAAATCCCACCCAACCTAGCAATATCCCGCAATGCCATTGCCGCTTCCTTGCACTAAAACATTTGCGGCATTTCTTTAGATAAATTATGTAAGGAACTCAACAGGTAAATTGAAATTGCAACATGATCTGTGTGTATTTAAACATGTATTGAAGGTGGGATCAGAGGTTATTTCGAAAACTGCTTGTTGTAGTAACATAGTGATTTCGGAAAATTCGTCATAAATTTCATTTGGTTTAATTAGTTCAAACATGTAACACCTAACTCATGATAGAAGCAAAATAAAATCATACCAAATATGAGCTGGCAAACATTTTGTTTTATTCGCCGAGCAAATCCTTATCCTCGTGAGTCAAAAATTAACTCGACAATACTTTCCCGGCGACCAGTCACCAGTCTCTAGAAGCACCTGATCACATGAGCTACAGGCGTCGTCTCGACTGTTACCCTGAATACCGTAAAGTGTACTTTATAAATAATAGCAAGGCATTGGCGCAGGGGAGGAAGTTTAATTAGATGCACACGCGATCAACAGTTGATATTGATTTTCATACAGGTCGAAATTGATGTTAAAAAATGTTTTGTAACCTGTTCAAATATAGTATAGTGGTCGATGAGCGAATTTTTTGTTATTGAATACACTTCCATTTGTTTTCTTTTAAACTAGTTATTTCACACACACTTTGTGATAGCTTGCTTGACTTGTTTATTAATACAGTGATTGAGATGAATAACTTCAGTAACCTTCTTCCAAACTCGTCCATTCCTCATTTAACTGATATGAGTTGCTAAGCCTTTATGTGTTTTTATCCCCCACTCCTGGCACTACGATATGAATTCTTTTCTGCGATCATTCATAAACTCACTGAAATTCGTCCAACGCTACACGATAATGCAACTACCAAAAATATGAAATAAAAGTATTACTGTCACGAAGAGGAGGTCATACACGAGTGGTCGAATTATTAGACTTGAAACATCCATCGATATTATAATCCTAAATAGGTTTTTGTTGTACAATTCTAATTTCAGTCTAATTTCTAATTTTCAATCGCATTTCATAACCAATTTAACTGATGTTCGAAAATAGATGATAAAATTAATAACGGTGATCTAGCGAAGATCAACCTTTCAATATGTCTCATACCTTGATGGCAGAAGTTGTATAAGTTACTGTATGATAACTTACATTTTAAATAATTCTCGTTTAACAAAATAAGGTGTTGGTCCTAAGCCGAGACCAACACCTATTCGACCACATCAGAGACCCGTCCAGGAACCGAATATTTATTGAGCCTGCTTAACGGTGAGTCTTAAAATAGAATTGATAACCCTTGCCGCGTCCATTACATTCTTCCGTAAACTGAACCCTTCGTATCACTTTCGATACGGTATCGACAATTAAACAATAAAAAAATCCCCCTCCATCAGCGCCCCGAATGTGTGTTTTATTTGAAACAGCGCCGTCAGACATCCTCAGAGGATGGTTGGGCGATGTGTTGGTGGTTATCGCGGATGAGGACGAATAAGCCCACAAGTAACGTTGGTGAAGAAATGTCTCAAATTTATTTAACAGCAGGTGTTTGAATTTCTCCCCATTGGTCAGTCCGGTGAACAAACCGGACTAACCTCTCGTTGGGACGAAAGGCGGACAGGAGGGAGTCCTTCCTTTGGCTTATAAGAAAACGATCAATACAAAAGAAACAGTGTAAGGGAGGGGACCTTGAAGAACATATCGAACGTGTTTTGAAAGACTGTTAAGTTGGAGCAAATATCTTGAAAAAAATTATAGGGATAAGTTTTTCTGCCGATGTATTTATGAGTGAGATGTTTATGCTCTGCGAGCGGCCTCAAATTCAGGCACATGTGTCCGGCGGAATTTCAACATTTCTCTCTGTCAGAGGCATGACGCTAAGCGCCTCAACACTTCTCTCTGTCAGGGGCATGACGCTAAGCGCCTCAACACTTCTCTCTGACAAAGGCATGACGTTAAGCGCCTCAACACTCCTCTCTATCAGAGGCATGACGCTAAGCGCCTCAACACTTTTCTCTGTCAGAGGCATGACGCTAAGCACCTCAACAATTCTCTCTGTCAGTGGCATGACGCTAAGCGCCTCAACACTTCTCTCTGCCAGAGGCATGACGCAAAGCGCCTCAACACTTCTCTCTGACAGAGGCATGACGTTAAGCGCCTCAACACTCCTCTCTATCAGAGGCATGACGCTAAGCGCCTCAACACTTCTATCTGTCAGAGGCATGACGCTAAGCGCCTCAACACTTCTCTCTGTCAGAGGCATGACGCTAAACGCCTCAACACTTCTCTCTGTCAGAGGCATGACGCTAAGCGCCTCAACACTTCTCGCTGTCAGAGGCATGACGCTAAGCACCTCAACACTTCTCTCTGTCAGAGGTATGACGCTGAGCACCTCAACACTTCTCTCTGTCAGAGGCATGACGCTGAGCGCCTCAGCACTCCTCTCTGTCAGAGGCATGACGCTAAGCGCCTCAACACTTATCTCTGTCAGAGGCATGACGCTAAGCGCCTCAACATTTCTCTCTGTCAGAGGCATGACGCCAAGCGCCCTCAAGTCGCTCATTGCAGTGTCTTGTTACTGAATGGATTACGGGAATGCCTCCGAGCAGCCAACAATACGGTTAGGAATTCCATTTTCGTACCAGGTTGGTTTCCGTTCAAACAACACACGATATATTTGTGTGTTGTTTAAATCCCTGCATATACATCAGACATTGCCAATTACTCCAGATCAATATGATATAGACCAATTTTTTTTGCTTACTTTGAAGGGAAATAATTTTAGAAAAATGTGATTGCTGTGGTACCCAAAACAATTTGTTGGAAACGTTAAATATTTGTTCAAAAATACAATCTGTAAGGGGACGGTTTATTTTCCTGTTGAATCAATATCGAGAAAGAACTGATACATCGGACTAAATAACATTTACTCGTTGCCAAAACAACCGTCTCTTAACCCGCCTCTCTTCGCCAGCTCCAGTTTCTGCAATAGTAACCGATGCTAACCGACCGTCTGAGACTGAACTTCTGCCAACTGGGCGCTCCAATTTCGCCTCGAGTAGCCAGACTTTGGTAATGATCAACACTTATCTCGATGTCTCTATCTAACCTATGCTACTAGAGTTGTTTACGAGCGTTCTCTGAACCAGTTTACTGCAGAACAGTGAGGGAACTCTCCGGGATGCCGAAGAGAAGAGCCCTCTCGATCTTTGACTAAAAAATAGTGATCGTCTTATGTGTGAACGGACATTATGGGTAGAGCTTTATCAAAATGCTACACCTCTGATTGGAAAAAAGAAATTGCATAAGGTTTTATTGTTACAATATTATAACAACATTCAATACTGCTAATGCATCTACTTCATTCATTGGTGCAGATGCTATCCATGCATTTTGCATGTATGACGCTGGCCGGCCGATAAATATCCTATCTTCAATGTTCATCATAGAGCCATCATTTATTTGAGCATATGCAAGGCGCCGTATCAAACGGCGCCCTTTGTAACAAGTAGCTTAAACTGTGACGATTGGAATATTTGTGAGCTAAATAAAAATACATGCATTCAACAAATTCTCTAAAATAATCAGATGTAAAAAAAAAGGTGTGGTAATTTTTTTTTTCCATTTGAAACATTTTTGTCGACATAATTAAGCTCATGTACGAATTGACAACCATTAACAGGTTGGCATGAATTTTTTTATTGCGTTTAATACATGTAAATGTGTTTGAAGATCACTTATAAAACGAGGTGACGCAGTTCTATGTAAGTTTATGCTGATCAATACAAATAAACTGCTTATTACCCAAAAAATTACATGATCAATTTTACATATGTTCGCAATTTTTTTTCAAGCATTCTTTGTCTCTCAACACGCTACCTGGAGAAACGGAGAGCGTTCAGGTCTTTGCAGTTCCATCGCTCCCTGTCGTGACATGAGTGAGGAAGTTGTTTAAGTAACATGTTCTCGCCTTTATGTGACAAGCCGCATTATCTTCCCACAACCGCTGCCCATGCCGGATTGACAGTGACTTGTGGGAAACCATTCGCATTCTGTACCAACCTTTCTCTTGCTTCACCTAGACACTTCTTTGTAAAAAGAATAGTCGACCATTAGACAATTTCTCTGAACTTATTGATGAAGGAGGACAATGCTCGAGCAGAAATCTGACAATCTAAACATCCAAACTGGGGGGAAGATCAAAGGGAATCCTGACGCATTGAATTGCGAGCAGCTCTTCGAGTGAAAGGGGATGACGAACACAATGTAAAGCATATTAATCGACTGGTAAAACGAATTAAAATTGATTATATAATTACAGCACCTATCAACAAGAAATGGAAAAACGAATCAACGGCTGCAAATGGCAGCTCGCGACGGTGTGCGACGTATGATGATGAGCCGACGTCAAATCTATTCAATGATGAAACGCAATCACTAATTGTCTGTTCAATTAAAATCTAAGACCAGATGACGGCATGATGTCACAAATTTTCTATTGATTCGACATCGGACCCGAGCAGGCGCGTAGCCAAAATTTACTGATGGGAAGGAAGCGGATTTTTCGTCATTTCTTGCATTGACTGTTAAAAACTTGTCCTCTTTTAAATATTGCTTTGCATTCTTTCAAAATTTTCATTCTGAAGAGGAGGCGACCGTCTTTTATCCGTAGGCTATGGTCCTGGTCATCCCGATATCATGCTTAATATACGTCGTGCCGCAGCATAAATGACGTGAGACAGTCTTCTGAATGACGGGCCCGTCATTTGACGCGTTTCATGCAAACTCGGTTTCTGTCAGACCGACAATGGTTCATGAAGTCGTCCGATGTTGGGTTTGTTTGCTGGGTTTCTTATCGCAATATTAGGAAACAGGAAACAATACCAGTTCAACCAAAGATCAAACGTCATGCTCATAAAACAGCCTTCCTTGCCCCTGAGAAAGTATCTTTATCGTGTGCGTCATAACACTAGAACCACAATAATTTGACCGCCAAATGAAACAAGAATAATGCAGCCGATGTAGAACAGAAATGAGTGATTACTCGAGTTCTGTCCAAAATTTCGATAGCTTGTCTCGTGGACAGAGTATCGAAATTCTGGAATTACTGAAGGCGACAAATATACGGAAAAAAACATATTATAGTTTGTGTATATTACTATTATTGTGGCTGCGAGAGATATGAAATCACATTACTAATAAACTTGAACAATTGTTACATATCCACACAATACGAATAGGATATTGTGACACTGTACTCAGAATTATTGTTTCGAAACTGTTTAATCACTTCTTCTTCTGTGATGAAGTGTTAAGCTTATAGAACGCTGTATTTTTCCGTTTATGCTACCACACTGTTGCTGGAGATTCAGCTTGCGAAGAGAAAACACTACCTGCTGGAGAGGACACTTGGGGCGGTATACACGAAGTTGAGAAATGAAACATGTAATCATGGAAATATGTTTTGAGGAGATGCGTTGCTTTCTCAGACGCAATTGTTGATTGCGATCGCTGCTAGACACGGGAATATTGGTACAGATACAGAAAAAGACACTTGTGCATAATAAAGCAGGGATTTTAATTGAAAACGTTGTAAAGTAGCGCAATCTATTTTGTCTATTAAAGGAAAATCATGCAAGAGGAATTGAAGCCTCTATTAGTCAACGATGTGTAGAGGTGAATGCGTAAGACCTTAGGAGTTATTGCTGAGACGGAAGATAAGAAGCTGGGACAAGGGAAGGAAGATGAGCAGGTCGCCTCGACCATCAGGACGTCGCCCCCGAAGGACATACTGACACTAGTCTGGATATCCAGTTTCTGGAACTACGTCCTCAGTCCTCCACCGGAGCTTCTCCTCCCGTAGGACAATACGAAGATTAGTCGAGATATCCTATCCGACGAGTGTCCATCCTCATTCCTCCATCGGAGCGTAGCCCACATATAGTAGAGAATAGTTATTCTATCCTGTCTCTGTAAATATCCTCTCCGTCCTCAATCGGAGCTCTAGGAAGTTGAGGACGGCATCGATTGCAGGGATCATATTGGCTGTGAACCTGGAAGGGCTTGGCTGAGGCATTCGATGGTATTTAAGTAAGGCGATGAAAGTTTACAGATTAAATACATTCATGTGCCGTACACTATACATTCGCAGTAGTTGTCTTTTTGACCGTTATAAAAAAAGAAGGACCAAGAAAGAGATGTTACAGATGTCACATAACACATCGATGATTGATGAATTCGCATTTAGATGAATGTTTACTCTCCTGTTTTGTTTCTACTCAGAAGAAATGTGAAACAAGATGACTAATTTCATGTATCAAATCACTTTAAGAAAATATGTAGCTTCGGTATGTCTCTGACATAACATAGATTCACAGAACAAACAGTTCATATATGATCTATCAGTAAATGCAAATAGGCTGAATAGGCTCATTAGGCAAATTTCTTGATGAGTAAATGGATTTTTCATGAAAAGAACAGCATCGTGGGCAAATACAAAAGAGTATTAAGATACTTCGGGTGTGTCGGAAGCTGCCATTACAGAGTATTGTGAACAAACAAATCATTTCTATATCAAATTGTTTATGTTCGGTAATCCATTCCTCTTAAAACAAAATTCGTTTCATAAAATGATTACAGAAACATTGATTGACTGTGGGATGTTGAATTCAATTAGAACTAAATATAGATATTTCCGAGGTGATGAACAATAAATGTGAAAACTCTTTATCAACATTATTTAGGACAGCGCGGAATCATTGTTATCGGAATGTGTTTACTGATGAACAGAAAGACTCAAAAAACAACGTGAGACCAAATAAAGAAGGTGTTCAACCATAATTGTGGTGGTAGAGATATTAAATCCGGTGACTGGTGAGCTTCAAATAGCAGAACACTAACATTTTGTTCTTTAATGTGGCTGTTGATCTGGAAAAGAATATACCTGGAAGTTTAGAATCTCCGTTGCACCGTGTTCGTGCCTCCCTATTAAACATGATGTAACCTTTGACGAGTGTGTTATGTTAATTACCGAAGGAAGAATACAAAGTATTATAACATCTTGCAATCGCCAAAATTGATCAAAATGGCGAATTATGCCGTAGGTCACACTATCTCTCATTTTGTAAATGAAACCTTTACAACAGGAGTTTTCCCAAATGGCTCAAAAATAGCGTAGATAACCCCAATACTCAAACGGGGAGACTCGATCGATGTTTCATGTTATAGACCCATTAAAGTGCTTCCTATCTCAGCAAACGTTTTTGAACGATGTGTGTGTGATAGGATAGTAAGCTTCATGACCAAATTACAACTAATTCTTGCAAACCAGTCCGGCTTTCAGCGTAAAACTTCACCTTCGGATGCAACTAAATCTTTAACAGTATATTTATTGATCTAAAAAGTAACATTTAATACTGGAAATCCCGACAATCTAATAGAAAAAAATCAATAAATATGGATTTACAAGATTGTCCTTAGACTGGCTCAGTGGTAATGTGCAGGACAGGAAACAATGTGTGATAATTAAATTTTCCTGTGATCATAGACATACCGCAGGAATCTATCTTGAGTCCTCTACTCCTTCTGTTTTATCTAAATGATTTACCTAACGTCTCATGTAAGTTGACAACTATATTTTTCGCCAACGTCACTGCATTATCTGTTTTTGATACATCTACTGCAACCTATTAACCATCAGTAAATGATGAACTGGCTAAAACTGCTTACTAGATGCGTGCTAGTAGACTATCTCTCAGCTTTGAAAAAATATTCACAATTGTCTTCACTAACAGGTTTCGCTATGAAGTTTACAGTAGAAATGTTCTTTTGATAACCAACACTTACGCGTACAGGAAGGTGGCGAATTTCTGGGTGTGACCATAGATAAGCGTCTTTCTTTTGGGCGACATGCCGACATGGTTTCTGCAAAGATTTCAAAAACCATAGGCATCTATGGTTTTTCTCGGAGAAAAACTGGTTGGTTTGCATTACAATTTAATTTCTTCTTATCTTATTTAATGCAATATTGTATAGGGAAGTATACGCCATGTTCATTTGGATAAATTTTCTTGTGTCAAAAATGGACAGTCAGAATTATCACAGGAAATGGATATTTGGATCACTCTGATCCGGATTCTCGTACCCACAACATAATTATTCTGATCGTAATATCAGTAATCCAGTCCCTAGTTCTCTGCGATTACCAGTGACCCGCTGCTCCTTGGCATGTACCTTTAATAAGGTGTGGAATTATCTCCCTATAAATTTGAGGCATTGCTCATAATTGCGGAATATTAAGGCTGCCCTGCAACTGTTTCGTACCGATCAATATATTTGTTAGTGCCTTACCTGGCATAGTGTTTTGAAATATAATATTGTGTGGACCGGTATCTGTTTGAGAGTTGTACTGGTCACACCTAGAATGGTGCTTTGTATTATAATCTGATTTTGTCTGTTATCCGATCGGATGTAATGTGCATATGTGTACTTCCCTCCATGTCTGTTCCCGTATCTGTCTTACATATGTAGGTAAACTGTACTTGTTTAAGGTTTAGATGTATGATAGTGCTTGGCTGTTCCACTGAATAGCCCTTTAGGTGCATAAATATAAGCATGAACTGCTGTCCTTTTTAACTGTATTGTTTTGTTAACTGAGTTATCAATCCGTCGACATCAAATCCAATAAAAAAAACATCTAATGATGTGACCAATAATTGATCTACAACAGAAAAGTCGGCCAAATATTAGTGAAGCTATTCATGGCTAATTACAGTCTTCTTAATAATTGTTATTTCTATTAGTATGAATCCAGAATGCGTCATTATTCGAACTTACAAACAAGTTTGAAATTATAAGAATTATGAACGACTCCATGTTGAAGAAACGACCACAATCATCGAAATTGTCATGGCTTCTTTCTAATGTCAATCAGAAAATAAAATGTCTGAAATCAAAGAAACGACTTGAATTTGAAGTTGTTGTTGACAAAACAAACTTCAGTAAACAAATTGAGATAATCTCAGTTAAGTCTGTCGCATGTTGAATCACTTCTGAATAGGTTATAAATTGGTATTTATATACAGTCCATGTTTCATGAATACCTAACGCATGGATTAGCTCGAAAGGAATCGTTTTCTTTGCATCCATGGACACATGGGACGGTTGTGATCTACAGTTTATGGTCATTGTTCTAATAAATTACATATTGTGTCGATGTTTTCTTTATTCACTGGGCATGAACTATTTGTTTGGTATATCTATTAACTACTTCATGATCCAATTGAAAATCTCAGTCCAAAAATCAATAAAATGTATCAATTTGCGTTGAAAAAACTAAAATTACACTGATATGCATTGTTATCAGGTCGAAATCTTTTCAGGCAGCAAATTAATCAGCGTGATTGTAAATAGTATGACGTTAGCGCTAATTTAGAGAACGCAGTAACCTTCTCATGGGATCATTCTAGTTAATACCGAATTAGTGCACAATCAAGGAATTTTCTATCCTTGAGTATTCATGAGCTATTTTGATTATTGACTCATGGGAATTTCATGCCCGGCCTGATCGCTGTTGACTATTGTAATTTCATGCTCGTGTTGATCGCTGTTGACTATTATAATTTCATGCTCGTGTTGATCGCTGTTGACTATTGTCATTTCATGCTCGTGTTGATCGCTGTTGACTATTGTCATTTCATGCTCGTGTTGATCGCTGTTGACTATTGTAATTTCATGCACGGTCTGATCGCTGTTGACTATTGTAATTTCATGCTCGTGTTGATCGCTGTTGACTATTGTAATTTCATGCACGGTCTGATCGCTGTTGACTATTGTAATTTCATGCCCGGTCTGATCGCTGTTGACTATTGTAATTTCATGCTCGTGTTGATCGCTGTTGACTATTGTAATTTCATGCACGG
>SDVV010015457.1:0-14521 GCA_016164225.1 Gammarus roeselii | reverse complement strand
AGAAGAGCAGGGAAGTGAGGAGACCATAGTGAGTGAGTAGACAGAAGAGCAGGGAAGTGAGGAGACCATAGTGAGTGAGTAGACAGAAGAGCAGGGAAGTGAGGAGACCATAGTGAGTGAGTAGACAGAAAAGCAGGGAAGTGAGGAGACCATAGTGAGTGAGTAGACAGAAGAGCAGGGAAGTGAGGAGACCATAGTGAGTGAGTAGACAGAAGAGCAGGGAAGTGAGGAGACCATAGTGAGTGAGTATACAGAAGAGCAGAGAAGTGAGGAGACAATAGTGACTGAATGGACAGAAGAACAGGGAAGTGAGGAGACCATAGTGAGTGAATGGACAGAAGAACGGACGGGTAGACGACGAAGGTAGAAAACAAGAGTGTATGGATAAGGTATAGAGGTGAGGGTACTGAAGAATGGATTAAGCATGGTACAGATGAAACATGGAACAGTATACGTTTTCAAGATCAACCTATTGAAATTGAAACCACAAAACTAAGAAGACTAGAGTAGGGGGACAGGTCCTGGTGAGGGTAGAAGGTAAGAGCAGCAGTTCGGATGGGAAGAGTAAAAATTGGAATGGAGACAAAGGTAGACAGGGTGAGAGAAAATAACAAAAGTGAATAGGGGGTGAAAGTTGACCGATATGGGAGGAGGTTATGGTTGTTATTAAAGTTCAGAGATCAGAAGGAATCGAGTGTAATATACGAGATGAGGGTAGAAGAGGTAAGCTAAACTATGAGGTGTAGACAGAATACAGGAAATTAGGGTATAAATAGAAGTACGTGTGATAGAAGTGAAGGTGCGAATGTAAGTAATAACGGTAAAATTCGTGATGATCAAAACATAAGTGATGACGGTATCAAGTGTTGTGGGTCATAAAAGTCATGCGAGTAATGTAAGTGATGTGGGTATATTGTGCGTGATGAAGGGCGCCAGATCATGGCAAGAGTCTAAGAATGATAAGGATTAGGGCAAATCGAAGTAAGTCTGTCAAAAGATAGAGAAGATACGTTCATAAGCAAATAAGGAAGGATACTGATTTGGAATATTTGTGATAATAAGCTCCTTCATTATTGCTTCTTAAAAAAATTTCTGGATCGTAAAACGCACAAAACCGGAAAAACAATTTTGCCTTAGACGACTAGCTGGTAGTCAACAAGGCAAAAATGGATACAAAAAGTAAATTTACCCAAAATATTATACTTGCCATACAAATGAAGACGCGACTTACAAAATTTCTTCTGAAATAACATAGATTTGTAACAAACGAACCACATTGGGTGAAAATAAATCCCTTCATTTAGCACACCTTCATACAAGTTAGGTGCATGTCCCGAGAGGCCCCAAGAGACCAGCATACTTCGTACTAACCTAAACACAGAGACAGGCCACGCTTGTCCGCATTAATACCCTCGCTTCGACACGGCCCTTGCCTGCCTAAACATTTGCCTATCTCACCACAGGGAAAGGACGCGCAAAAACGCGCTGCAACATCCTACGAGACTAATTTCACATGACTAATCTGTACGAGTCTATTAGCCCTGCAGAAAGGCGTATAATCAAGGCAACAAAAAGATTCCTTCGGTTGTAGTTTTTACCGCAGCTGTCGCCGAGCTCTCACAGATTGCGTCCCGATAGAGGGCGCTCATTGAAGAGAGGGCAGACAGACCCATATGCTACCAAGCAGGCGTTTCAGTTTCATGAGAAGGCAGGTATGCATGAAAAAGGAAACGAATCATTCAACCAAACGGTGGGAGATAGCTATCAATGAACAAAACTGAGGTACATTTATAACTGATTAGGCTTCAAACACGCATAACATGACAATCCGGTGAAATCAAGACAATAAGATCAATCTTTGGAAGTCAAAAGGCATGCAATGGGAGCGTCGCAGGCCCAGTCTCGTAGCACGAAGCGCGGCGAGTTGCGCCGCGCAGGCACAGTCTGTTTGGCACGAGGTAAGACGAGTGGCACGGCACATGCGTAGTCTCTGTAGAATGAGAGCGACACAAGCGCAGTCAAGGCCTCGCTGGCTTGAGTCGCGGCACGGGATTCAGGTAACGTCTCTGTGGCATGATGCGCGACTGGAGAACGGCGCAGATACAGTCGCTGTGGCATGAAGCGCGGCAGGGGAATGGCACATATACAGTCTCCGTGGCATGAAACGCGACAGGGGAACGGTGCAAGCAGTCTCCGTGGCATGAGGGTAGCTTGGAGAGCAGCGAAGGCCGCGTTTCTGCGGCATGATGCGTGGCGAAGGGAGTCAAGCCCCATCTCTGTGGTATAAGACGCAGCAAGGGGAGTCAGGCACCGTGAAGGCGATGACAGGCGAGGGTCGAGTGGCCCTTGTTGATGGATGGCACCTTTTAGTGGTGCTGGCGGGGGTGGCATCGCACAACGGGTAAGGGGACCAACACATCGGGATAATTACACATGGTGAGGGCACGGAACGGAGCAGTGCATGGCAGAAAACCCGTAACGGGTACAGCGGAGGGGTGACATTGCGACGGGCACGACGGAGGAGGGCTCGTGACGGTCATGTCGAAGGAGGGAGCTCGTGACGGACACGGTGGAGGAGGGAGCTTGTGAGGTGCATGGCCGAAGAGGTCTAAATGGGCTTGGCGGAGGAGGGAAACTCGTGATAGACATGACGGAGCAGGTATAGCTCAAGATGGGCATGGAGGAAGAGAGGGAGCTCGTGATAGGAATGGGAGATTTGATTTGATTTGGGCCTCTTTTCCACCAGAGCTTCAACGTGAGTCATAATAGGCTCCCCCGTAGGGCGCGATGGAATGGGAGAGGAGGCATCTTCGCCATGCGGAGGCGGGAACTTGTGAGATGCATGGCGGGAGCTCGTGGGGGCATGACAGGAGATCATGAGGGGCATTGCGGAGGCGGGAGCTCGTAGAGGGGTATGGAGGAGGCGGGAGCTCTTGAGGAGCATGACGGAGGAGAGAGCTCATTTCATCGGGAGCTCTCCGTAGGGCATCTAAATTCGCCATCTACGATATCAAACGTTTGAGCAACTCCATTTCAGTTTTATTATACGGAATATTTAATGTCTAAAAATTCAACGCATACCTTACAGGTAAATGTGACAGCTTCCAAAGACAAATGTAAATGTTAAATAAGAGAAGCGAGCATCACAGGAACCGCACCATTGCGGTCCCTGCGACCGCATCATTGCAAAGTGTTTCCAAATATCAATTAAGCAACTGGATGCCAACATAATTACTAAAAGATAATAACATGCCCAGAATAATTGTCATATTCTCATAAACAATCTTTAATTCGCAATACTTCGTGAACGATCCAACATTTGTTTTAATCGAATGTGGAACACGGGCTCAGACCGTGATAACTCTACCACGTATCATTACTCTATCGGAGATTTCCAATTGCTGAGTCCAACTCATGAACTTCTCGTGCAAGGCTGCACAGGCCAGTCACAGTGAATTAGCCTGATGATGCAATGCAAGGGTGAGAGGTGCTAAGCAGCGTGTCGTCTCTAAAGCAGGCGCTAGACAGCCTGGGCACACAGTGTGGCAGCGGCAATTTAGTGTTCGAGGTTAGCGGACAAAGAGCCCTCAGAGCTGGGGCGACATACCATGAATGAAGGGGACTCGAGGCAAGGGGACCACACCAAGGCACACCAAAATGCAGCCATGGTGAGCTGATGCCACGCCAAGATGCCGCCATGCGGAGCGTGGTGAAACTTTCACCACGCCGAGCTAATGCCCTATTGAGTGGCTGCCACGACGAGGAACTGCCATGCCGAAATCCTGCGACACTAATATAATGCAATAAAGGCAAAGGACGTGGAAACTCAGCGACACTTTGTTTATCTTTATTGACACGACTATTTATATAGATATGCACAGTAAGGTATGGGCAGAGAGTTCAGGGGTAGTAAGGCCGATTTGTCGTACGGTCCAATTTTAATACTGACGGGATCAATCCAGTCCATGTACATTAGCGTGCTGATGCGCACACTGTTTACATGTATACTTAGCAACAATCATGTATTTATGTATGCATGTATGTATGTATGTATGTGTTCATCTATGCATGTATGTGTTCATGTAAGTATGTATATATGTATGTATGCATGTATGTATTTATGTATGTAAGTAAAATAAATAAGTAGAACAGTCTCATGGCATAGATAATCGGGAATAATATGCCCGTGCAGCGAGGTTACGGCGGCGTAGCCATCGTCGCTCTAAGTCTTAATCCACCATGGCATCGCATTCGAGCTATGTACAGTAGCGAGCAAAAATCCGTTTATGATTTAAAACTAAGTGAAATCTTTAATGTTCATTTTCCGTTTTATATTTGAACTCATCGGGAATTTTATCAATATTACCCATTAAGAGGATTTGTCCACACATAGTACCGTAAGAAATTGCTATATGAAATTAAATTCCACGTATGAAAAGTCTAGCTAGTTTGATCGGTTTTAGACTAACCATAAACGAATTTTATTTCGCTACTGCACATATGATGTTACCGCTTGTAACTTATCAACTCATGTCTCATATATTACACGACATTAGCTGCCCACAGAGAGCATGCAGTACTTGACTTGTTTATTACACATATGGGCATGCAGCGATGAGATGCTGCCACGACTAGATAGTGCTGCTCCGAGCATCTCGCACGCCGAGTTGCTGCCATGCCGAGATACTGTTACATTGAGCTGCTGCCATGCCGAGATACTGTTACATTGAGCTGCTGACATGCCGAGATACTGTTACATTGAGCTGCTGACATGCCGAGCTGCTGTTACATTGAGCTGCTGACATGCCGAGCTGCTGTTACATTGAGCTGCTGCCATGCCGAGATACTGTTACATTGAGCTGCTGACATGCCGAGCTGCTGTTACATTGAGCTGCTGCCATGCCGAGCTGCTGTTACATTGAGCTGCTGCCATGCCGAGCTGCTGTTACATTGAGCTGCTGACATGCCGAGATACTGTTACATTGAGCTGCTGACATGCCGAGCTGCTGTTACATTGAGCTGCTGACATGCCGAGCTGCTGTTACATTGAGCTGCTGCCATGCCGAGATACTGTTACATTGAGCTGCTGACATGCCGAGCTGCTGTTACATTGAGCTGCTGCCATGCCGAGCTGCTGTTACATTGAGCTGCTGCCATGCCGAGCTGCTGTTACATTGAGCTGCTGACATGCCGAGATACTGTTACATTGAGCTGCTGACATGCCGAGCTGCTGTTACATTGAGCTGCTGACATGCCGAGCTGCTGTTACATTGAGCTGCTGCCATGCCGTGCTGCTGTTACATTGAGCTGCTGACATGCCGAGCTGCTGCTGCCACGCTCAGTTTGTGGCATGCAGTGATGCTCAATAACGGCTAAAGGTAGGCTGTCTAGTACACGCGAGGACATGCATACTGTTATACACGCACTCATAGAACTGAATACACAAAGACGCTTAGCAGCTTACAGTATTTACGATTACTCAGCAAATAAGCTGAATGATAATACAGGGCGAGCCTGTCACTGCTGCATGAAGAGCGAACACACGACATGACGAGGGTTCATGACTTCTTTGACCCACAACGATATATATATATATATATATATATATATATATATATATATACATACACTTCACATCAGGCCTTATTATCATTGTATTACATGCAACGCTGTGTGAAAGTTATTTTTCTAACTTTTGACTTAATTCTAATATTTAATCTATTCAACAACCGATAAGCCTGTCACAATCTCGACCCTGTGTATAGAGTCACGCGCACATCACATGTGAACACATTATTCCGTTATCAATGTGATAACGCCAACAAAATTCATTTTCCATGTCAGTTCTAAGATATGTGATACCGGACTAAGCAGCACCAAACCCCCACGAGTTTCGATGGTCAGTGACAGCCAAAGACTCGCCCTCTCACAAGGCCTCGCGATTACATCATCAAGTCGTCGGCTATTAGCATGGGCCAAAAGCCGCAATGTTCAGTTAGTGTACGGTGCGGACAGACGAAAGCAAGGTTTTGTGTGTGGGCCTCGCAACCCGCCCCTTTGCGGTACCTGGAGTGGAGGAGACTGGGGATAGAAACAGGGGCTGTTGAAGTGATGACTCAAGTAAAGCAACCAAGAACCACTTGGAGTAAATAAAAAATTGAATCTTGAATCCTGTTTTGCTCGCCTTTAATTTGAAACAACAAAAATCAAATTCAGAGTGCATGCCACGACTTGAGTAGATTAGAGATGTGAGGCGTTGGCGAGGCACGTCAGTCCTTCGCCCCTCCTGAAGGATGGGGAGAGGGAGGGACGTGGGAGAGAGATATCGGCTCTCCACGACGGCTGAGACTGCTAAGATGCTTTCCATGTCCGGCGACCACTTCCGTGGGCAGGCGGCGATCGGCCGAGGTAGGCTGCGCATTCCCGTACATGGCGGCGTTGGGGATAGTACATGGACAGCAAACATCGGGGTACATGACTAGGAAAAGTGAATATAAGGCACACACGAGACCCATCAAGGGCCTGACTGCTTAAGCTATGTTGATATTTTATGGACTAGTCATCGAAAATGATACTGAATTCAGTTGAGTACTTCATTATCGAATACTGGCCTTAAAAAACACCGGCAGAACATTTCATGGAGTAATACACCATTTATGTCAACTCAAGCTCAAACACAACTTATTGCCCACATAAAAAGGTTTCAAAGAAACGTTTTCGATCAGTGACCAAGATTGCTATGCATGTTCACAACATCTATCAGTCGGAAAGGAATCTATGAGGAGAATGTCCAACACTGCACACGTTTTTCTGTTAGAACTTCCGCCGGATGCTTCTGTCTTGAGGAAGTTGTTGTGAGCTGAGATTTTCAAATGTGCCACAAGCACAGTCGAGTTTGGGACCAGATACCCTGCGACAGATGCCTCCACGGAGTGAGGGAGATTGGGAGCGGAATGGGACTGTTGACAGACACGTGTGGGCTCTAACACCTGCAACTATGCTCAAGTCAGGCCAAAGTACCTGAAGTAAGACTTTAATACGCAATTTCACCATAGTATGTTTAAACACAGCGTGTAAAATGACAAAGGGTTCCACAGAGACTACAAAGTAGTCGAGTTCACAATCGTAGGCCACACAAGATGTAGTAAAGAACGGCACGACCGTGCGCGCAGCGAAGGAAATAATTCAAACACTCCCAAAGAACGGCTAGATACAATTTTCTTCGGCCAATCCTGACAAAATGACTCGTAAAAGAGTGCAATCAGTAGGCGTAGGAGTATTTAGCTAATTTAACAGTAGTTCGAGGCAGCAATTACTCTTTGGCTCCGAAGTGCCAGTAAATAGAGGACGACATTTGATGAAGAAAAGTTGGTCACGAGCACAGACTCGCATGCATGGGCCACGGCTCATCACTAGCCATCATTCCAGTGTTGTGGCAAGATTGGGCCGTAGCGCAATGTGGCGTTACTGTTGTTGTTTTTCTTCGCTATACCATAGTGAAGGAAGCCAACGTCTCGCAGACACATGCGACGGATTCCACGTGGGCCTACTAGAGTTGTCTTCTGCTGTCATTCTGCTGTGTCAGTGTCTGCTGTGTGCTCAAGCGGTACACTTATTGTCGTCAAAGATGCGTATAACTGATTGAGGAGTAGCCCACCGAGGTCATCAGCAGTGGCGTAGATGGTGCAGCGTATTCGCCATTGCTGATGCAACTGCATCACAATAACGCGAGGTAAACAGCAAAGGCCACGGTGAAACAAGACTCCCCAAAAAAATTGAACCGGAGCGGCACACGCGACGAAGCCCATTTCAGCATTTTGTAAGCAACTGCGGTTAAAATTATGCCGCATGCAAGTTGTAGCAAAAAATATAATTCTTAGAAGTACACGAGTATAAAGCTGGGTACCGATAGATATTGATTAAAATGGAGGCATTAGGTAAACAGATAACAAACCACAGAGCAGGAATAATTAAAAAAAAACATGACATTAGTTCACAAATTAGTGAGTTGCGCACTTTTTGTACAGTTTAGGTGATAAACGTAAGTTTATTATGATTAAAAAAGGAACTTGAAGCGTGAAACATTAATGCTTATACCATTCAAATAAAAGAGAAGGCAATTGGAAGAAATCTGTGGGTTAAATTTCTTTGTATAATCACATAAACAATGTGTTCTAGTTCACATTATATGAGTGCAGAACTAGATACACTACCTGAAATGAACGCTTGTAATAATAATGCACGATATAATACACGAATTACACTATACATGTAATGTGATACAAATGTGAGAGACAATACAAGATGACCCTGACGTACTATTTTGGATAACAAATAGCATGCAATTCAAGTTTCCAACGGTTAAAGCGATGTATCGATTCAGCGAAATAGCGCACACATTTATTCGTGTTTGTTCAAATACAGCAAGTGAACCTAAGGATAATAAATACATCACATATTTGCGAACCATTATAATTGACAAACGAGATATAATACAGTTCAATTTATTCTGGTCTAGCCAAACGAGTTCATTTCCTGAGCGCTGTGCGGTTATTGACAGGCAGTTTAATCAATACTGGGTCCATGTGGACACATGCCCGCTATTGGCGAGGGTAAAAAAAAGAAATAAGAAGTAGCCATTTTGTTCATGGTTCTCTTTCAATACCTGCAGAGGGCGAGTATCGTCGACACAAATGTGCATATATAAATACATTTTTATCGCTGAATGGGGTTGGTAACCGACTCGTCCCTTCGTTGGAGCTGGTGGGCAGGTAGAAGAGAGATGGTCGGGGAGGAGATGGAGGCATAGAGCTTGCCAAGCCACACGTGAAATGACCCGCGGACCAGGAAAAGAGCGAGCAGACAGCTAACATATGGCGAGCTCTCACTACCGTCGGCAGTTGCACAAAAAAGTCGATGGATCGCGAAGAGAAGATATTTGCGTTTTTTTTTTAATAATCAACTATCAACACCCGAAAACGTAAATGAAATAAAAAGGAATGCAGCTCCCACTCTTGAAGACGGCAAGCAGTAACTCAACAAGCTGTCCTAATTTGCTCGTATGTATGTATGTATAGACATACAGCCGTTTTCCCAGTTATGAGGGTGGCTAAGTTAGGCTGACACAGAGGGGGAGGCGCTCAATCTACTCGCTCGTATTCTCCACTAATTAGTTCTAATAAGCCCGATGGAACTGCGCGCCTGAAACGGGCTCAAACGAGACAATGAGGCATTTCGTTTGAGCCTACGACTTCAGACATTAATAATAAATTGCAGGAAGGAATATCGTTGAAAGTGGGCTGATTACAAGTGCTTCCTGATGAAAATGCCATGTAGGTAATCTACTGTACGTCTACATGCAGTAATGATTAAGGTTGTATCATCTTCAGATGCAGTTTGGCCAACGATAACCCGCCTTTGATTTCTGCCTGCGACTTTACCGTATCCGACGTGACGGGTGGGCCTTGCAGCTTTCAGGACCCAAAAAGGGATCCTAGAGCAGGAGGCTGATCCAGATCACAAAGGAATCAAGGAGCAGGAGGCTAATCCAGATCACACGGCTATTGTGAGGATCATCTCAATTAACAGGCTGCCAAAGGACGGCTGAAGGCGGGCATCAGGCACCAAAAGATCCTCTTAAATGAGGCCAAACAAACACGAAACAATACCAGCCAAAAATAGTGGTCGTAGTTAACAGAATAACCGGTGTTGTGAGAAACAATAAGCAGTTGAAGAGGTGGTAACATAAATCCCATCGTACTCTTAGAGAAGGTGGACGGGGACATGAGGATTGAAAAGTGCATCAGTGGAATTCAGTCAAATATAAATTATAGATATTGAACATTTTATTTAAAAAAATATGAATACTCACAATACAAAAAAAAAACTTATAGATTACAGGGCAATACTTCAATTAAGTTACTTTAACGTGAGAATGAAGAGCAGCATGTTTTTCCATTTGAAGGGGTCACGATATATCGAATCTATACATTATAACATTTCTAATAAATATGTAATAAATAAATATAGTCTCGTTCCGTTCCGGAAAGAGACCACTCCAGCTCAAAATAAAGGGTGGCCTATGTCAGGCAACCATATCCAACTTTCACTTCTACCTGGTACATTGAATTCGACTAGCGACGTCCTGCCTTAATTTCAGAGGTGCACGATCGTACCTCTGAAATTAAGGCAAACTTCGCCAACTATAATATGAGGGCTCAATTGATCGTTTGTGTGCCCCAACAGCACCGGGTCTCCACATAACACTTAAATGATTGAGAGATCCCAAACTTTGAGAAGGTCAAGCATTTTCACCATGAACAGCGTCTACGTATTTTTAATGCTAACTGAGGGTACACATCTCCAAAAAAAAACATTTAACGAATACGTATTATACGAATCGACTATCAATGTAGGGAGTGAGGGCAATTACACTACTCGATGAGAGAGATGAATGAGTGGGTATTTATAGAGGTATTTTGAAATTAAAAAAATAATTTCCAACAGTTTTCCATTGGTTCTTTCAAAGAGGTAACCCAAACGAGCGCATACCTCGAACAAGATTACACTGAACAAAATGTTTGCGACAACTTTCGCGACAGTTTCCGACTCCGTCTGACCGAAGTTGTCCCGACCACGAGTGCACGACGCTTGCCCGATCTCGACTGAAGACGAGTTCCCTACACTTCTCGGCCCCGTCCGACCACGAGCGCACGACGCTTCCCCGACCTCGGCTAAAGACGAGTTCCCTACACTTCTCGGCCCCGTCCGACCACGAGCGCACGACGCTTCCCTGACCTCGGCTAAAGACGACTTCCCGACAATTCTCGGCCCCGTCCGGCCACGAGCGCACGACGCTTCCCCGACCTCGGCTAAAGAAGCGTTCCCTACACTTCTCGGCCCCGTCCGACCACGAGTGACCGACGCTTCCCCGATCTCGGCTAAAGACGGGTTCCCTACTCTTCTCAGCCCCGTCCGACCATGAGTGCCCGACGATGCTCCGACCTCAACCGAAGACGAGTGCCCAATACTTTCCGACCGTGCCCGACCACGAGGGTCCGTTGCTGCCCCGACCACCCAAGAGAGGCTGGTCACGACCCAATTACTCGGTCAGCTTTTACGGCTTTAGGGCCACCTATAAACGAGCGCACCACGCGAACAACGGGCCGAGATGCCCGCCACCAACACCAGCCAGGAACAATGGAGTGACAGTGACAATCCCGAACAAAGGTTATTAGCCGCATATTAAACCGCGCCGTTGAGCGAGCCAGCGGTAAACAGGGCTCAGAGATTGTGCGTGAGGGCGAACGCCAAATTTTCGGTTAGGCGGCGGAGTTGAGCCGGGAGGGTGAATTTCAATCCTACAGATTTTGGTAATGACTTCATTGCAATAGACTAAAATGCGGGACCCTAACAGAAATCAAGAAGGTGCAATTATTTAAACGGACACACGATATCCTTAAAAAAAGCCTCAAGTAAAAGTATTGTCTCGGCAATGTCCAATAGCGCTACTATCAGCACAAAACAATCCTGATCCTTCTGCTATCACACACACTTCCGGCCATTTATGTATATTTATGTATACATAACTAATTAGCCTTACAATTTAGTCCCTAGAAGAAGTCTATTCAATGCAGTACTCGTCCACAAACGCTGGATTAAATGCAACAGTCGGGATATCCAAACCTGTTTCGAGGAGTGTCAGAGTATGAGTGTTCCTGCTGCACACATGGGGCGAAAAGACTCGTAATGTCTGCTGCGGGTAAAGGAAATGGAGGGTTTGTACGGGCTGCCTGAGTAACGAGCCAACTTGCCGGCCATAATGAGCTACAAGACTTTCTCTTAGCGTTGCAACCTCGAGCTACACTTGAATTCGTCAAGAGACTGATAATACTCCTAACATCATATATAACAATTAATGATGAGGTTTGAAGATCCATAAATATCACCCCAAATGAGCAAATGCTATCTAAAACATGTTCGTGTATCCTCACAAACAATATTGATGTGCCATGTACTATACAGACGACAGAAATAGAGTATTTTTGGGTTTTGTTTTCGATATCCTTGCATGGAGATTGTACGTTTTAAAGTATAGATATGCATATAACTATCTCCACTATACCTAGAGGAAAGAGCCTAATATAAATATATGCTTGATTAAAAACAATCTATCTGAATACAGGGATATCATGCACAAAAAGCGGGAGGACTATTTTTGACGTCTATATTGCATCAACTTAGTGTGGTCAGTCCTAGCTGATATGTGCAGCATATTGTCAGGCCCATACGTTCAATAAATGAAATTATTACGGATCGCTTTATATTCAGCTAAATTACAGGGAGTAATAAAAACTGGCGTGAATTAGTAAATTTTGGTAACAATAAAGCCACCGAAAGGTCCATTGGTTAGGACGCGTAGTCACGCATAATAAAGAGGTTAAGACACACGAGCAACGGGCTCCGCCGACTAGTGTTCAGCGGTTAAGGCATGTTAGCCACGATGGCCCCAGGTGGAGAAAGGACTCAGAGCTTTATATATACAAGCGTGATTCTCAAGGTGCACGTAACTGTGTGCAATGTGGTGTTACTATGTAATGTAGGGATTCAATAATTCGAGGCAGTCTTTGGTCTAATACACTCCTCTGGCACCTCCGGCCTAACCCTGCCATGTAAAATTCTGCTAAATGAAGACATATTATAAGTGTTCTCATGTTCTAGTCCTCCGCCTTCATTCCAATTTTAATGCTTCCTCTGATAAACAATTATAGATAGGGAACGACAGGATATAATGGACTCAATTGTTCATTATTTGTTGCCAAAAATAATACACGGATAGCAAAAAAAAATCAATTTTTTATAAAGCCATTTAAATTTTCTATGGAGGGAGAGTACAGAATGACGAAGACTATGGGGGTATATATGGATCAGGACAGCACAAAATATGATCTAAGGTATAATAATACTGTCGAAAGCAATATTTCAATTAGTTTAGACTAAGGTATTTATATTTCCAAAGATCTATTTAACTGTAGAACGAACTGTTCAGCGTAATTCGACCTAAGTTATAAAAGCATATAGGCCAACATATCCAGAGTACCTCAACCTAGGTTATGTTAGACTACAATGCAAAATATACAGAGTACGGGTTTGCCAATAATAACCCAATAAAGAGCTAAAGGGATCAATACAGCCCACAACATGCACAGCGTCGCCTCCCTCCGCCGCCTTCGCATCCCCCGCAGGAAGAGTGCGGCTCAAAGGATGTTTTTCCTCGTCCGACAGGGGCCGGCGGGCGATGATGTGGCCTGGTCACGTGACATCAACACGCCATCAGCCGTACAGTCATCACGCGCAGAATGATCCAACAGGAAGCCTGACCGACTCAAAAACTATCGGATGTCGGAGCCCGTCAATGAGGGGTCGATAGTCGGACTCGTTGATAGGGGGAAGTATCGGCGGTAACGGTGTACTGATAGAGCGATTAGAGCCTGTGCAGGATCAATTAGGGATATCGGATTGCAAGGATGATAATTAGGTGTTGTAGTTTATTTCCGACTAATTAACATCCGATTGCTATTCATTATGCCAACAAAAGACAACATGCAGACCTTAGAGTTTAAACGCGTTCCGAGTTCTGTATTTAATGGTGTGTTTATCAATGGCATAATGTTTGCGAAGGCAATGTTTACCGTCGATATGTAGCTACGTAATTACATACCTGGATGTGTGCACAGAAAACCGAATACTGAGCTATAATACATACAAGACATACCAAAGATAACTCTGATGGAGTTATCAAACTTACTATGTAATTACTGACGTATTTTATATCATAAGAGGACACTTAAGATAAGGTGCATGAATCAAAAGATGGAGGTAGATTCTAACTAAACTAGACATTATTCGTTATTACCAGCTTACATATTCTACTTCCAACGAAAGTTACATGGCAGCTGGTTCAGTGTGCACAGATCACTTCGCACTGCAGTGACGGGAGTGGGCACAGTGCATGCGGCTAACAAGCCCTTACCCACAACACGATGTATGTGCACGGGGCACAGTTATCCCTCCGCACAAGCAGTAGTGGGAGTAGGTACAGTTCCATGCGGCTAACAAGCCCTTACCCACAACACGATATCTGTGCACGGGGCACAGTTATCCCTTCGCACAAGCAGTAGTGGGAGTAGGTACAGAGCATGCGGTTAACAAGCCCTTACCCACAACACGATATCTGTGCACGGGGCACAGTTATCCCTTCACACAAGCAGTAGTGGGAGTAGGTACAGTGCATGCGGCTAACAAGCCGTTACCCACAACACGATGTATGTGCACGGGGCACAGTTATCCCTCCGCACAAGCAGTAGTGGGAGTAGGTACAGTGCATGCGGTTAACAAGCCCTTACCCACAACACGATGTATGTGCACAGGGCACAGTTATCCCTTCGCACAAGCAGTAGTGGGAGTAGGTACAGTTACATGCGGTTAACAAGCCCTTACCCACAACACGATGTATGTGCAC
>SDVV010015456.1:0-14521 GCA_016164225.1 Gammarus roeselii | reverse complement strand
TCCAGGTCCAGACCAAATTCATCCTAGAATTCTAAAAGAGACTAAAAACGAAATCGCCGAACATTTATCAAACATTTTCACCCAATCTCTCACAAATGGCACCTGCCCCTTTAAATGGAAAGAGGCCAATGTTACCCCAATTTTTGCAATAGGGGACAAAAAGAGTCCCGGCAACTACCGTTCAATTAGTCTCACCTCAGTCATTGGCAAGTTGATGGAAAGTTTGATAACGGATAAAATTACAGAATTCTTAGAATCAAACAAATTGATTGGTGACTCCCAGCATGGCTTTAGACACAACCGTTCCTGTCTTACAAATCTGCTACTCTTTTTCAGAAATATAATCGAAATCCACGACACAAAATCTCCAATCGAAATCATTTACCTTGACTTTCGAAAGGCCTTTGATCAAGTCCCACACAAGCGCCTAATTAGTAAATTGCATAGCATCGGTATTCGAGCCGAGCTCAACAAATGGATAAAATGCTGGCTTACGGACAGACGCCATCGAGTTGTACTTAACGGAGTTTCCTCCCCCTGGGGTGATGTTACAAGCGGTGTGCCTCAAGGATCCGTGTTAGGGCCAGTTCTCTTTATAATATTCATTAACGATCTCGATAGCAACGTACTCTCAAACATTAGCAAGTTTGCAGACGATACTAAGATCGGAGGAAAAGTGCAAACTGAACTAGAATGTCAGCAGATCAAACTGGACTTGAACAAAATTGTTGATTGGTCAGAAAAGTGACAAATGAAATTTAATGTAGACAAATGCAAAGTTATGCACATAGGTCCTCATAATCCCAAACACGAATATTCAATGTCTGTAAAGAAACTCATTCCCATCACCGAAGAGAGAGATTTAAGTGAAAAGCAGCAAGCAATGTAACGATGCGGCTAAGAAGGGCAACAAAATGCTAAGTATGATATCCCGCACTATCTCGTACAAAAACCAACACAGTATGCTCAATTTATTCCATGCATTCGTTAGACCGCATCTCGCGTATGCCGTTCAATTTTGGTCTCCATTCCTTAGAAAAGACGTTAATAAACTTGAGAAGGTTCAACGTAGAGCTACCAAACTCATCCACTCGCTGCGGAATAAATCGTACGAAGACAAGCTTCGAGTACTCAATCTTTATTCGCTGGAGAAACGTCGAGTCAGAGGCGACATGATAGAAGTGTGGAAGATTATGAAGGGTAAGGAAAACGTCGACCGAGCGAGCCTTTTCACTCTAGATACAAACGGAGTGACTGGGAACAATGGATACAAAATTGTTGGGAAACGTTCCTCACTCGACATTACACGCAATTTCTTCACGTATAGAGTTGTCGAAGAATGGAACAAACTTCCAGCGGAGGTTGGAAACAGCAATACAATCGAAACCTTCAAGTCGCGGCTCGATAAGTTCTACATAAATCGCCGATAAATAACTAAACCGTTTCATTTTCTGTTGTTAAAATACAAACAGAAATGGCACACGAAGCTCTCTTCAATGTTTTACTTCAGAACTAATCCTCTTGCCATCAAAAGGCAACCCAGTTTGGGCCAATAGGCCTCTAGACGTTCTACTACAGAACTAACCCTCTTGCTATCAAAAGGCACCCTAGTTTGGGCCAATAGGCCTGTTGTTGTCTTCCTACACTTGTAAACACTTGTAAATTACCGGCGGAGTATCAGAAGATGACGAAAAAATAATTATAATTCAGAAAGTGGCGAGATGTAAAGTGGTACAATACAATGATACTACCTGATACAAGATACTTGTGGTTTGTTACAGAGAACCGGCCACATTTGACAATGTTGAAATCGTAATACCAGTAACATCTTAGAATACGGTTGAGGTGTAGGGGACGATCGGCTTTGACAACGGTTGTAGGGGCCCGGGGAGGAGGGAGAGGCATATACAGTTGAACCTAGGTTTTAAGTCACGGAAGATTCCACTTGATTATGCTTGATGCAAATGTCACACAGACAGATAATTTTGTATAACCTGTTGTTACTTTTTTATTCTAATGGAGCTGGAGTAATAACAGATACAAAAACTCTACATATTCTCGTTGTTGAACTATGGCAGTAGTGCTCCCGTTCATTGATTTTATTTTTAATCTTAATTGATTTGATTTGATAATTGTCGGAGGTGCGTTAGTGCAAGTTACATCTTATTGCGGGATAAATGTTTAGGGTATTGAGTTCATTTGAGATATTTTTCGGTCCAAACCCCCCAATAAGTGAACAGACAACATATCACGGACATAATCTTTCTTGATCAAATGGTGGCTGCTTGGATTATGGTTTCAAAGCTTAGTGCAATGATACTGCCCAACTCCAAATTCCCTCGGATTTTGTTACTGCAAACCGATTTCATTTGAAACGCTGATTATTTGAATGCCAATAACACATTATAATACTGATTAAGACAGGCAGGTACACACGCACCGCTAGAATAAAAGGTAAACGAACAAGAGCTGCATCCTAACAGTGTGTCATTCTAACAGAAACATCCTAATTGTGCGAAAATACGTTTTCAAATATAGTTGTGCGTTGACAACAACCAGTTGCATTTGAAGTGTTAAAAGTCAGTATACTAGTGAATAACTGCTAAGGAACAGACAGGTGTATGGGCACAGCTATGTTAAAAATATAAATCTAAATCAAACCAATAGATCATGAATTAATACACTTATTTTTACAGTGTTGAAATAGGTTATCAAGACCAAACTATACAATGACGCCTATTGTAATAATTACAAGCTCTTCTGTTGACGCGATGTCCCGCAGAAGCAATACGATGTCCCGTAACAGCGGTGCGAGGTCCCGTAGCAGTGGAACAATGTCCGGAGTCAAGTCGAGTAGTCCCGTAGCAGCGGTACGATGTTCAGAGGGAGGGCAGCAGGAGACGCTGCTCACATAGGGCGAGGCAATGCGAGATAAACAGAAGTGTCTGTCCCATTAGGCTGGCGACAAGATCAAGAGAAGTGTCTGTATCCTTGGGCTGGCACGCTAAACAGAAGTGTTTGTATCCTTGGGCTGACAACACGAAAGACGGAAGTGTCTGTATCCCTGGGCTAGTAACACGATAAACAGAAGTTTCTGTATCCTTGGGCTGGCAACTCGATTAACAGAAGTGATTGTATCCTTGAGCTGGTAAAACGATAAACAAGAGTGTCTGTATCATTGGTCTGGCAACACGAAAAACGGAAGTGTCTGTATTCTTGGGCTGGAAACACGATAAACAGAAATGTCTGTTTTCTAGGGCTGGCAGCACGATAAACAGAAGTGTTTGTGTCCTTGGGCTGACAACACGATAAACAGAAGTGTCTTTATCATTGGTCTGGCAACACAATTAGCAGAAGTGTCTGTATCCTTTAGCTGGTAACACGATGAACAGAAGTGTCTGTATCCTTGGTCTGGCAACACGATTAACAGAAGTGTCTGTATCCTTTAGCTGGCAATACGATAAACAGAAGTGTTCCTATCCTTGGTCTGGCAACACGATTAACAGAAGTGTTTGTATCCTTTAGCTCGCAACACACTAAACAGAAGTGTCTGTATCCTTTGGCTGGCAATAAAGAGAAGTGTCTGTATCCTTTGGCTGGTAACACGATAAACAGAAGTGTCTGTATCCTCGGGCTGGCAACAAGATGAACATAAGAACTGTGATTTAGGTGTGGAATGTACATTTACTGCGACTGTTAGTGCAGTGAGGGAGGGGTGAGGCTTGGATTGTGGGCCTAGTGGCTTGAGGGCTTAATGAGGTAGGCAGGATCTTTGCGGTTACCTCTCTCTGAGGCTGTGGAGAGTAGTGGAGAGGTATGCAGCTGATTTCTGCCCTTCCACTGATGATCACAAACACATAAACCCAGTGTTGTTGATACGGCACACACACTTCGTTTGCACTGGTGTGATTATTCAGATTTTTCGAATAACCTTCTTAGTATGGCTGATTTAAAATTTGCCATGTATAATATTTAACACAACAAATGAAAGTGACCTCCTCTATTTATATCGAGCAGAGGAGGAAACAAGCCACAACCACACCTCACGGCTGCCACTACAAGACTCGCTGGCCATGCTTCATGCATGGCCAACGTGCTTTACTGACGTCAGTCAGCTTGTTAAAACAGGCATGGCCTGCCTGCTTTACTCATGCACGTCTGCCAGTTTGTTGCATCACGCATGACCAACGTGCTTTACTCATGCACGTCAGCCAGCTTGTTACATCAGGCATGGCTAGCGCGCTTTACTCATGCACGTCAGCCAGCTTGTTGCATCAGGAATAGCCAACGTTCTTTACTCATGCACATCAGCCAGCTTGTTGCATCAGACATGGCCAGCGTGCTTTACTCGTGCCCGTCAGCCAGTTCGTTGCATCAGGCATGACCAGCGTGCTTTACTGACGTCAGCCAGCTTATTACATGAGGCATGGCCTACGTACTTTACTCATGCAAGTCAGCCAGCTCGTTACATCATGCTTTACTCATGCATAGCAGCCAGCTTGTTACATCAGGCATGACCAGCGTGCTTTACTTATGCACGTCAGCCAGCTTGTTTCACCAGGCATGACCAACGTGCTTTACTCATGCACGTCAGCCAGCTTGTTGCATCAGGAATGGCCAGCGTGTTTTACTGAAATCAGCCAGCTTGTGACATCAAGCTTGACCAACGTGCTTTACTCATGCATGTCAGCCAGCTTGTCGCATCAGGCATGACCAACGTGATTTTCTCATGCACGTCAGCCAGCTTGTTACACCAGGCATGACCAACGTGCTTTACTCATGCACGTCAGCCAGCTTGTTGCATCAGGCATTGCCAGCGTGTTTTACTGAAATCAGCCAGCTTGTGACATCAAGCATGACCAACGTGCTTTACTCATGCATGTCAGCCAGCTTGTCGCATCAGGCATGACCAACGTGATTTTCTCATGCACGTCAGCCAGCTTGTTACACCAGGCATGACCAACGTGCTTTACTCATTCACGTCAGCCAGCTTAATGCATCAGGCATGGCTGACGTGAATGCCAATAACACATTATAATACTGATTAAGACAGGCAGGTACACACGCACCGCGTGTGTACCACTTGCGCAGTGGCTTTGAATCTGCTGCAACGAGCTTTATTTCTGCACGTCGGCTAGCTTGTTACATCAGGCATGGTCAACGTGCTTTACTCATGCATATCGGCTTGCTTGTTTCATCAGGCCTGGCCAACGTGATTTACTCATGCACCTCGAAAAACTTGTTGCATCAGACATGGCCAGGGTGCTTTACTCATGCACTTCAGCCAGCTTGTTGCATCAGGCATGGCCAACGTGCTTTACTCATGCGCGTCGGGAAGCTTGTTACATCAGGCCTGGTCAACGTGTTTTACTCATGCACGTAGAATAACTTGTTGCATCAGGCATGGCCAGGGTACTCTACTCATGCACTTCAGTCAGCTTGTTGCATCAGGCATGGCCAATGTGCTTCACTTACGCTCGTCGGTCTGATTGTTACATCAGGCATGGCCAGCGTGCTTCACTCATCCACATAAGCCAGCGTAATGCATAAGGCATGACCAGCGTGCTTTACTCATGCACGTCAGCAAGCTTAGTGCATCAGGCTTGGCCAACGTGCTTCAAACATGAACGTCGGCGAGCTTGTTACATCAGGCATGGCCAACGTGCTTTACACATGCACGTCGGGAAGCTTGTTACCTCAGGTCTGGCCATCGCGATTTACTTATGCACCTCGAATAACTTGTTTCATCAGGCATGGCCAGGGTGCTTTACTCATGCACTTCAGCCAGCTTGCTGCATCAGGTATGGCCAACGTGCTTTACTCATGCACGTCAGCCAGCTTGTTACATCAGGCGTGGTCAAAGTGCTTTACTCACGCACGTCGGCAAGCTTATTGCATCAGACATGACCAGCGTGATTCACTAACGTCAGCCAGCTTGTTACATAAGCATGGCTAACGTGCTTTACTTGTGCACGTCAGCCAGCTTGTCGAATCAGGCATGGCCAACGTACTTTTCTCATGCACGTCAGCCAGCTTGTTACATCAAGCATGGCCAACGTGCTTTACGCATTCACGTCAGCCAGCTTATAACATCAGGCATGACCAGCGTGTTTTACTCATGCACGTCAGCCAGATTGTCACATCAGGCATGACAGCATGCTTTACTCATGCATGTCTGCCAACTCATTGCATCAGGCATGGTCAACGTGCTTTACTCATTCACGTCAGCCAGCTTAATGCACCAGGCATGGCCAACGAGCTTTATTTTTGCACGTCAGCTGGCTTGTTACATCAGGCATGGTCAACGTGCTTTACTCATGCATATCGGCTGGCTTGTTTCATCAGGCACGGCCAGCGTGCTTTATTCATGCACGTCGGCCAGCTTGTTACCTCAGGCCGGGCCAACGTGATTTACTCATGCACCTCGAATAACTTGTTGCATCAGACATGGCCAAGGTGCTTTACTCATGCACTTCAGCCAGCTTGTTGCATCAGGCATGGCCAACGTGCTTTACTCATGCACGTCGGGAAGCTTGTTACATCAGGCCTGGTCAACGTGTTTTACTCATGCACGTAGAATAACTTGTTGCATCAGGCATGGCCAGGGTACTCTACTCATGCCCTTCAGTCAGCTTGTTGGATCAGGCATGGCCAATATGCTTCACATACGCATGTCGGTCAGCTTGTTACATCAGGCATGGCCAGCGTGCTTCACTCATCCCCAAAGGCCAGCGTAATGCATTAGGCATGACCAGCGTGCTGTACTCATGCACGTCAGCAAGCTTAGTGCATCAGGCGTGGCCAACGTGCTTCACTCATGCACATCGGCCAGCTTGTTACATCAGGCATGGCCAACCTGCTTTATTCATGCATGTCATGAAGCTTGTTACATCAGGCCTGACCAACGTGCTATGCTCATGCAAGTCAAATAACTTGTTGCATCAGGCATGGCCAGCGGGCTTTACTCGTGCATGTCAGCCAGCTTGTAACATCATTCATGGCCAACGTGATTTATTAATTCACGTCGGCCAGCTTGTTGCATCAGGCATGGCCAGCGTGCTTTACTCATGCACGTCAGCCACCGTAATGCATCATGCATCGCTAACATGAATTACTCATGCACGTCAGCCAGCTTGTTGCATCAGGCATGGCCAGCGGGCTTTATTCATGCACGACGGTTAGCTTTTTACATCAGGCATGGCTAACATGCTTCACTCATGCACGTCAGCCAGCTTGTTGCATCAGGCATGACCAGCGTGCTTCACTAACGTCAGCCAGCTTGTTACTTTAGGCATGGCTAGCGTGCTTTACTCGCGCACGTTAGCCAGCTTGTCGCATCAAGCATGCCCAACGTACTTTTCTCATGCACGTCAGCCAGCTTGTTTCATCAAGCATGGCCAACGTGCTTTACTCATTCACGTCAGCCAGCTTATAACATCAGGCATGACAAGCGTGTTTTACTCATGCACGTCAGCCAGCTTGTTACATCAGGCATGGTTAGCATGTTTTGCTCATGCACGTCTGCCAGCTCGTTGCATCAGGCATGGTCAACGTGCTTTACTGATTCACGTCATCCAGCTTTCAACATCAGGCATGGCCAGCGTGCTTTACTCATTCACGTCAGCCACCCTAATGCATCAGGCATGGCCAACGAGCTTTATTTATGCACGTCGGCTAACTTGTTACATCAGGCATGGTCGACGTGCTTTACTCTTGCACATCGGCCAGTTATTTACATCAGACATGGCCAACGTGCTTTACTCATGCACGTCGGCCAGCATGTTGCATCAGGCATGACCAGCGTGCTTCACTAACGTCAGCCAGCTTGTTACATTAGGAATGGCTAACATACTTTTATCATGCACGTCAGCCAGCTTGTTACATCAGGCATAGCCAACGAGCTTCACTCATACACGTCAGCCAGCTTATAAGATCAGGCATGGCCAGCGTGCTTTACTCATGCCTGTCGGTCGGCGTGTTGCATCCGGCATGTCCAACGGGCTTTACTTATACACGTCGGCCAGCTTGTTACATCAGGCATGACCAGCGTGCTTTATTCATGCACGTCAGCCAGCGTGATGCATCAGGCATGGCCAGCGTGCTTTACTCATGCACTGTAGCCAGCTTAATGCATCATTCATGGCAAACGAGCTTTATATATGCACGTCGGCTAGCTTGTTACATCAGGCATGGTCAACGTGCTTTACTCATGCACGTCGGCTAGCTTGTTACATCGGGTATGGCCAACGTGCTTTACACATGAACGTCGGGGAGCTTGTTACATCAGGCCGGGTCAACGAGTTTTACTCATGCACGTAGAATAACTTGTTGCATATGGCATGGCCAGAGTGCTCTACTCATGCACTTCAGCCAGCTTGTTGCATCAGGCATGGCCAACGTGCTTCACTTACGCATGTCGGTCAGCTTGTTGCATCAGGCATGGCCAACGTGCTTTACTCATGCACGTCAGCCAGCTTATTGCATCAGGCCTTTTCCAGCGTGCTTTACTCATGCAAGTCAGCCAGCTTGTTGCATCAGGCATGGCCAGGGAGCTTTACTGACGTCAGTCAGCTTGTTAAATCAGGCATAGCCTGCGGGCTTTACTCATGCACGTCTGCCAGCTTGTTGCGTCAGGCATGACCAACGTGCTTTACTCATGCACATCAGCCAGCTTGTTGCATCAAGCATGGCCAACGTGCTTTACTCATGCATATCGGCCAGCTTGTTGCATCAGGCATTGCCAACGTGTTTCACTCACGCACATCGGCCAGCTTGTTGCCTCAGGCATGGCCAACGTGCTTTACTCATGCATGTCAGCCAACTTGTTGCATCGGGCATTGCCAGCGTGCTTTACTGACATCAGCCACCTTGTAACATCAGGCATGACCAACGTGCTTCACTCATGCATGTAAGCCAGCTTGTCGCATCAGGCATGGTCAAAGTGCTTTTCTCATCGTCAGCCAGCTTGTTACACCAGGCATCGCCAACGTGCTTAACTCATGCACGTCAGCCAGATTATAACATCTGGCATGACCAGCGTGTTTTACTCATGCACGTCAGCCAGCTTGTTACATCAGGCATGGTTAGCATGCTTTGCTCATGCACGTCTGCCACCTCGTTGCATCAGGCATGGTCAGCGTGCTTTACTCATTCACGTCATCCAGCTTTTACCATCAGGCATGACCAGCGTGCTTTACTCATTCACGTCAGCCAGCTTAATGCATCAGGCATGGCCAACGAGCTTTATTTATACACGTCGGCTAACTTGTTACATCAGGCATGGTCGACGTGCTTTACTCTTGCACATCGGCCAGCTATTTACATCAGACATGGCCAACGTGCTTTACTCATGCACGTCGGCCAGCATGTTGCATCAGGCATGACCAGCGTGCTTCACTAACGTCAGCCAGCTTGTTACATTAGGAATGGCTAACAAACTTTTATCATGCAACTCAGCCAGCTTGTTACATTAGGCATGGCCAACGTGCTTCACTCATACACGTCAGCCAGCTTATAACATCAGGCATGGCCAGCGTGCTTTACACATGCCTGTCGGTCGGCGTGTTGCATCCGGCATGGCCAACGTGCTTTACTTATACACGTCGGCCAGCTTGTTACATCAGGCATGGCCAGTGTGCTTTATTCATGCACGTCAGCCAGCGTGATGCATCAGGCATGGCCAGCGTGCTTTACTCATGCACTGTAGCCAGCTTATTGCATCATTCATGGCAAACGAGCTTTATATATGCACGTCGGCTAGCTTGTTACATCAGGCATGGTCAACGTGCTTTACTCATGCACGTCGGCTAGCTTGTTACATCAGGCATAGCCAACGTGCTTTACTCTTGCACGTCGGCCAGCTTGTTGCATCAGGCATGGCAGCGGGCTTTAATCATGCACGTCGGCCAGCTTGTTACATCAGGTATGGCCAACGTGCTTTACACATGAACGTCGGGGAGCTTGTTACATCAGGCCGGGTCAACGTGTTTTACTCATGCACGTAGAATAACTTGTTGCATCAGGCATAGCCAGAGTGCTCTACTCATGCACTTCAGCCATCTTGTTGCATCAGGCATGGCCAACGTGCTTCACTTACGCATGTCGGTCAGCTTGTTACATTAGGCATGGCCAGCGTGCTTTCCTCATCCACATCAGCCAGCGTAATGCATCAGGCATGGCCAACGTGCATTACTCATGCATGTTAGCCAGCCTAATGCATCAGGCATGGCCAACGGGCTTTATTTATGCACGTCAGCTAGCTTGTTACATCAGGCATGGCCAACGTGCTTTATTCATGCACGTCGGCCAGCTTGTTGCATCAGGCATGACCAGCGTGCTTTAATCATGCACGTCGGCCAGCTTGTTACATCTGGCATGGCCAACGGGCTTCACACATGCACGTCGGCCAGCTTGTTGCATAAGGCATGGCCAACGTGCTTTACGCATGCACATCGGCCAGTTTGTTGCATCAAGCATTGCCAACGTGCTTTACTCATGCACGTCGGCCAGCTTGTTACATCAGGCATGACCAGCGTGCTTCACTCATGCACGTCAGGCAGCTTGTTGCATCGGGCATTGCCAGCGTGCTTTACTGATATCAGCCAGCTTGTTACATCAGGCATGGCCAACGTGCTTTACTCATGAACGTCGTACAGTTTGTCGCATCAGGCATTGTTACCATGCTTTACTCGTGCACGCAGATAGCTTGATACATCAGGCATGGCCAGCGTGCTTTACTGACGTCAGCCAGCTTGTTACATCACGCATGGCCAGCGTGCTTCACTCATGCGCGTCAGCCAGCTTGTTGCATCAGGCATAGCTAACGTGCTTTACTCATGAACGTCAGCCAGCTGGTTACATCAGGCATGGCCACGTACTTTACTCATGCACCTCAGCCAGCTTGTTGCATCAGGCATGGTCAACGTGTTTTACTCATACAAATCGGCCAGCTTGTTGCATCAGGCATAGCCAACGGGCTTCACTCATGCACGTCGGCCAGCCTGTTACATCAGGCATAAAAAGCGTGCTTTACTCATGCACGTAATTCAGCTTGTTGCATCGGGCATTGCCAGCGTGCCTTATTGACATCAGCCAGCTCGTAACATCAGGCATGACCAATGTGCTTTATTCATGCATGTCAGCCAGCTTGTTACATCAGGCTTGCCAGCGTGCTTTACTGACGTCAGCCAGCAGTTACATCACGCATGGTCAACGTGCTTTATTCATGCACATCAGCCAGCATGTTGAATCAGGCATAGCCAACGTGCTTTACTCATGCACGTCAGCCAGCTGGTAACACCAGTCATGGCCAATATGCTTTACTCATGTTCTTCAGCCAGCTTGTCGCATCAGGCATGGCCAACGTGCTTTACTCATGCACGTCAGCCAGCTTGTTGCCTCAGGCCTGGCCAGCGTGCTTTACTTATGCACGTCAGCCAGCTTGTTGCATCAGGCATGGCCAGCGGGCTTTACTGACGTCAGTCAGCTTGTTAAATCAGGTATGGCCTGCGGGCTTTACTCATGCACGTCTGCCAGTTTGTTGCATCAGGCATGGCCAACGTGCTTTGTTCATGCACATCAGCCAGCTTGTTGTATCAAGCATGGCCAACGTGCTTTACTCATGCATATCGGCCAGCTTGTTGCATCAGGCATTGCCAACGTGCTTCACTCATGCACGTCGGCCAGCTTGTTGCATCAGGCATGGCCAACGTGCTTTACTCATGCATGCCAGCCAACTTGTTGCATCGGGCATTGCCAGCATGCTTTACTGACATCAGTCACCTTGTAACATCAGGCATGACCAACGTGCTTCACTCATGCATGCCAGCCAGCTTGTCGCATCAGGCATGGTCAACGTGCTTTTCTCATGCACGTCAGCCAGCTTGTTACACCAGGCATCGTCAACGTGCTTAACTCATGCACGTCAGCTAGCTTGTTGAATCCGGCATGGCCAGCGTGGTTTACTCATGCACGTTAGCCAGCTGGTTACATCAGGCGTGGCCAACGTGCTTTTCTCATGCGCGTCAGCCAGCTTGTTACACCAGGCATCGCCAACGTGCTTAACTCATGCACGTCAGCTAGCTTGTTGAATCCGGAATGGCCAGCGTGGTTTACTCATGCACGTTAGCCAGCTGGTTACATCAGGCGTGGCCAACGTGCTTTACTCATGAACCTCAGCCAGCTTGTTGCATCAGGCATGGCCAACGTGCTTTAATCATGCACCTCAGATAGCGTGTTACATCAGGCATGGCCAACGTACTTTACTCATGCACGTCAGCCAGCTTGTTGCTTCAGGCATTACCAGTGGGTTTTGCTGACGTCAGTCAGCTTGTTAAATCAGGCATGACCAGCGGGCTTTACTGACGTCAGCTATCTTTACACATCAGGCATAGCCGTCGTGCTTTACACATGAACGTCAGCCAGCTTGTTGCATCAGGCATGGCCACCGTGCTTCACTCGTGTACGTCAGCAGCTTGTTACATCAGGCATGGCCAGCGTGCTTTACTGACGTCAGCCAGCATGTTACATCACGCATGGTCAACCTGCTTTAGTCATGCAAGTCAGCCAGCTTGTTGAATCAGGCATAGCAAACGTGCTTTACTCATGTACGACAGCCAGCTGGTTACACCAGGCATGGCCAACGTGCTTTACTCATGTACTTCAGCCAGCTTAATGCATCAGGCATGGCCAACGTGCTTTACTCATGCACGTCAGCCTGCTTGTCGCATCAGGCATAGCCAACGTGCTTTACTCATGCACGTCAGCCAGCTTGTTGCATCAGGCATGGCCAGCGGGCTTTACTGACGTCAGTCAGCTTGTTAAATCATGCATGACCTACGGGCTTTACTCATGCACGTCTGCCAGCTTGTAGCATCAGGCATGGTCAACTTGCTTTACTGATGCACGTCAGCCAGCTTGTTACATCAGGCATGACCAGCGTGTTTTACTCATGCACATCAGCAAGCTTGTTGCATCAGGCATAGCCAACGTGCTTTACTCATGTACATCAGCCAGCATGTTGCATCAAGCATGGCCAACGTGCTTTACTCATGCACATCGGCAAGCTTATTGCATCAGGCATGGCCAACGTGCTTTACTCATGCACATCGGCCAGCTTGCTACATCATGCATGACCAGCGTGCTTTACTCATGCACGTCAGCCAGCTCGTTGCATCGGGCATTGCCAGCGTGCTTTACTGACATCAGCCACCTTGTAACATCAGGCATGACCAACGTGCTTCACTCATGCATGTCAGCCAGCTTGTCGCATCAGGCATGGCCAACGTGCTTTTCTCATGCACGTCAGCCAACTTGTTACACCAGGCATCGCCAACGTGCTATACGCATGCACGTCAGCGAGCTTGTTGCATCAGGCATGGCCAGCGTGCTTTACTCATGCACGTCAGCCAGGTTGTTGCATCAGGCATGGCCATCGAGCTTCACTCATGCACGTCAGCCAGCTTGTTGCATCAGGCATGACCATCGTGCTCCGCTAACGTCAGCCAGCTTGTTACATTGGGAATGGCTAACGTACTTATATCATGCACGTCAGCTATCTTGTTACATCAGGCATGGCCAACGTGCTTCACTCATTCACGTCAGCCAGCTTATAACATCAGGCATGGCCAGCGTGCTTTACTCATGCACGTCTGCCAGCACGTTGCATCAGGCATGGTCAACGTGCGTTACTCATACACGTCAGCCAGCTTGTAACATCAGGCATGGCCAGCGTGCTTTTCTCATGCCTGTCCTGTCGGTCGGCGTGTTGCATCCGGCATGGCCAACGTGCTTTACTCGTGCACGTCAGCCAGCTTGTTACATCAGGCATGGCCAGCGTGCTTTACTGACGTCAGTCAGCATGTTACATCACGCATGGTCAACGTGTTTTAGGCATGCACGTCAGCCAGCTTGTTGAATCAGGCATAGCCGACGTGCTTTACTCAAGCACGACAGCCAGCTGGTTACACCAGGCATGGCCAACGTGCTTTACTCATGAACTTCAGCCGGCTTGTTGCGTCAGGCATGACCAACGGGCTTTACTCATGCACGTCAGCCAGCTTGTTGCATCAGGCATGGCTAGCGTGCTTTACTCATGCACGTCAGCCAGCTTGTTGCATCAGGCATGGCCAGCGGGTTTTACTGACGTCAGTCAGCTTGTTAAATCAGGCATGGCCTGCGGGCTTTACTCATGCACATCTGCCAGCTTGTTGCATCAGGCATGGCCAACGTGCTTCACTCATGCACATCGGCCAGCTTTTTGCATCAGGCATGGCCAACGTGCTTTACTCATGCACGTCAGCTAGCTTGTTGCATCAGGCATGACCAGCGTGCTTTACTGACGTCAGCCAGCTTGTTACATCAGGCATGGCCAACGTGCTTTACTCATGCACGTCAGCTAGCTTGTTGCATCAGGCATGGCCAGCGTGCTTTACTCATGCACGTTATCCAGCTGGTTACATCAGGCATGGCCAACGTGCTTTACTCATGCACATCAGACAGCTTGTTGCATCAGGCATGGCCA
>SDVV010015455.1:0-14521 GCA_016164225.1 Gammarus roeselii | reverse complement strand
TCCCAGGTGTGGCCATAGCATAAAGAGCTGTCGTGGCCCTACCAGCACTGGCCTCATCAACTAGCTGCATCCCAGGTGTGGCCATAGCATAAAGAGCTGTCGTGGCCCTACCAGCACTGGCCTCATCAACTAGCTGCATCCCAGGTGTAGCCATAGCATAAAGAGCTGTCGTGGCCCTACCAGCACTGGCCTAATCAACTAGCTGCATCCCAGGTGTGGCCATAGCATGAAGAGCTGTCGTGGCCCTACCAGCACTGGCCTCATCAACTAGCTGCATCCAGGGTGTGGCCGTAGCATAAAGAGCTGTCGTGGCCTTACCAGCACTGGCCTCATCAACTAGCTGCATCCCAGGTGTGGCCATAGCATAAAGAGCTGTCGTGGCCCTGGCAGCACTGTCCTCATCAACTCTCTGCATCCAGGGTGTGGCCGTAGCATAAAGAGCTGTCGTGGCCCTGGCAGCACTGTCCTCATCAACTCTCGGCATCCAGGGTGTGGCCATAGCATAAAGAGCTGTCGTGGCCCTGGCAGCACTGTACCCCTCACCAATTTCCTTCAGGGCAGGTGTGATCGCGCCATGGAGAGCCGTTGAGACCCCAACTGCACTGTACCTTGTCAGACCTGCTGTTGCCTCTGCATAGAGTGCTGGAGTGACCCGAACAGAACTTTACTCCTTATTTATTCCGAGCAGGACAGGTGTGGTCATGACATAGAGAAGCTGATTGCCCTTAACAGCGCTATATCCTTCACCTACTCCCTGCAGGCCTATTGTGGTCACAGCATGGATAGCCGGTGGGGCCATAAGAACATTTTACCACTCACCTAGTCCCTGCAAGCCAGGTGTGGTCACAGCATAGAGGGCTGACGTGGCCCCCGCTGCATTGTAAGCGGTCACCCTCAATTCGTACTGTAGCCCAGGCTCCAAGCCCGACACTGCGAAGGTCCTCACCACAGGCACCTCGCTGCTCACTAGGGAAAAAATAACGAGAAGGACTCACACAATAAGATATATAACCTAGGTATGTTCCGGGATCTGTGTTTTTACAACCCGAGCTAAGCAGTAACGCGAGCCTATTACCGTCCCACATGCGACCGAGAGGTTGAATGTTCAATCCCAGAGAGAAGAGTGGGTTTTCACAGCTGTAAACATAGGCCTCTAACGTAATGGCAGCTACTTTCCCCTTGGGTTGGGGAACGTGTCATATTATAACGATCTGCCGTCAGAGGACGCTACAGTCTGGAGCTTGTTTACTAATCTCGAGTGTTGTCGTATGGTTTGCAGGCGAACAGTTCTGTCATGCTGGCATAACAAACCATTAACTGCCTTGTACTGCTATTAACGTGCATATAGTTGTGAAACCCTTAAACTATGACTATTGCAACATTTTAAAAATTAATATATTAATTATAAATGACGTAATCGTATCGGGATTCCTTGTACGTGTATTTCCGAAACCGGAAACTAAACACTAACACGGTCACTTACCCGTAGTCCAGTCTGTTCCCCGCAGTACCCTGTACTGCACCATGAAGTGCGTGATGGGGCAGCCACCGCTCTCCCACTGAGTGAGGTAGAGCGTCGCCTGTGAGCTGTTGCTGGTGACAAACTGGAACTGCGGAGGGGCCTCTGGAGCCCTACCCTTCGTGCGGGCCTCGGTCACGGCTGAGGACTCGCTTACGCCTGGGTAGGGGGAGGAGCAGTGGAGTCATTACTTTCAGGGCCACTACCCTCCATGCAGCTTCCTATCGAAAACCAAGAAGCAATGCCAAATCCTTGGATTGCCAGCTGAGAAAATTGTGATGATAGAGAAATTCTCTGCGCCACGTCATTGAAACAGAGAGCCTTTGGTAAATTCTGGTGGGACTGTATGAATTAACATTAATTCGTTCCAACTCCAAGCGCGACATGTATTTTTATTGCGTAAATGTGACTTGGGATAGTGACTTTCAATTTAAAAAATCAGCTCGTGTATAATAACGGAATGACATGTTGGCTATAACTGACTTTTAAGGGGATTTAAATTATTATTTATATTCTTACTACGACTGTAAGACATTGCCGATCCGCTACCGTTCTGAGGTTACTACCTCCTGTTAAGTCCGAACGGCTACCATTGATCATGGCAATGTGTTCCTCTATCTATTAAAATGTCTACCATGACTTAAGACTTGCCAATGTCTTTTGATCGTTTTGAATAAATACCGAAATGTTTTGATCACGAATTCAAAGAGGGTCGTGAACAAATAACCGAGTTTGGTAATTGATTCGCGACCCTTTGGAATTGCTGCGTATGTAAAAGTTTATTAAACGAAACATTCATATGCTATACTTGCACATTAAAACAGTCTTCTCTTCATCTGATTACATGTTATTACTCAGCATGCAAAGGATTAAATTGATAAAATATGATCAATTCTCTGGGAAGACAACACTGTTTAATTGAACTGAGACCAGGTACCGAAAGACCCATGCAGCAGCTAGAAGTGACCCATGTTTTAGCTGTCCACCTCATGGATGATTGACTCGTCTTAACCTTTCAGGGTCTAATGTTGAAATAAGCGTCCCAACCTCAGATATGTATGCATAAAAAAATCGTTCTTCATACACAAACGGTAACGGATTCTTGAAAAACGACACAATAAAACAGTAGACAATGATACACATCAAATCTAGAATACAGATGATTACTCACAAAGGAGCCCGATGGGTCTCGGAGGGTAACCCAAGTCCCCCGAGTCTCCCGAGCTCCCTGAATCCCTCGAGTCCTCTCGTCTTAGCTCATCTCGGTTGGTCTCGAGTAATTTCGGACAGTCTCGGTTCGTCGCACCCAACTCTGCCTCAACATGTTTCGACTGATTTCGACGCACCTCGACCAGCCTCGACGCGGCTCTCCCCCTCTGCGTCAGCTATGCTGTGGACTGTAATAACTAATTTTTTTACTCAAGCACTCCACATTTATGCATTTCTCTGTGTATGGTTTTTACAGCGTTAGGAGGGGGGAGCAGAGGTTCTAGGATTCAGAGGGGTCTCAAGAGGGTCAGACAGTTTTTCAAGCGGGTTCCAAAGGGTCTCAAGGGTGTCCCAAAGGGCCCCAAAAGGATCCAAGTGGTTTCCCCCAAATCCACTTAGTCTTCCAAGTCCCCCGGGTTCGCGAAACCCTGGGTCACCCGAGTCCTGCGGGTCCCATGAGTACCCCCCTTCCCTGGGTAACCTTGTCTGAACCAACCTTGATATTTATAACAAAACCTATGCAAAATGTATCATCATGAAAAAAGGACAGAGAAAAATAATAGAACACATGAAATAAGAAATACTAAATACTAAAATAAAGTGTTAATGATCTATAAAATGAATAATCATCCATCCAAAAACATATAACCCCCGTCATGAGACAGTTTGAGTTCAAAGAGGGCCATGGAAATGAAACGACGCTAACGCAGTGCTTAGGGACTTGTCGCAGTACTCGTGAACCTCAAAATATTGTGATGTTAGATACGTTTGAGCAAACATCCAATGAATTCAACCGGAAATAAATTAGAAGCTATTTTGATGAAGCAAAGGCGTTTTATAAATCGCTCTCAAGTTGGAATAAATCGCAAATAAGTCTTCCGTTAGGCCCTGTGTTATAAATTGCGCAGACTCGCTTGTTAAGTAATGCGCTTAGATGATAAAGTTAAAATACAACCCCCAATTCATTGGGTGTCGCATAAAATAAAGCAGTATGTAATAGTATGTAGAAACATGCCGGTCTTCATATCAGGGGATTGCATATGCAGAACTCTTGGATTCTGTTCACGAATGCCGGTGCGTGGAGGAAATGATGCACTGCGATGGACTGATCATGTACAGACTCACTTAATGCCCTTTATGAACGTTTACCACTTATATGCGGTTTAAATACTGAAATTCCTGACAGTAACACCATTTCACACGGGTGCCTTATTATTAGTCACATTGATTTATTTTAACACGACTTCATGAGTAGATACGGCAATAGTACGGCCGAAGTTTGATTAAGTGTTTCTGTTTGTTCGAAGACAATGAGAAGTGATTAGATCAAAGTATTTCTATGTATCTTTATATCCAATCATCTCTGTGTTCTGTTGACAGAATGATGCTCTTGATGTTTATTGCGAGCTACAGTCATTGTTGATTCTGGTTGTCAGTTTGTTGTTAATTGCCCTAAATTGTTTCATTCTTTCAAGCCCTGCTGATGGGCAGGCAACAGAGTTATGTATTTCTGCATGATAGAAAATACGGAAGCGCAATTTTGAATGTCATCTGGCAGATTGTCGACATTTTTAAACCTGAAATTTAGGAAGCTATGGTGACGCGTGTCTCAGTTCTGCTGAACTCGGAGTCAGTATTATTTTCGTTCAATGTTGATCGTTGATGGGCGCTTCACAAATTGACAACGCAATCCCATTTGAACATGAAAGCTTGTTATGAATTTTAAAAACTCGCAATGCTTCACAAAACCGTAGTCGTTCATGGATTCAACCAGCCAAGTTTATTTAGGATAGGCTCCACGTGATCCCTCTTTCTGAAATTTCCACCTTGGGATACCATTGCGGTAAAGTTTATGCTGTGTTGGATGACTGAGAGTAATGTTTTTGCGCTCTTCCCTTTCATGGTAGGGCACAAGATTAAATATCCAAAAAATCGAAGCATTGAGTACAAGGAGTCTAGACTCAAAGTCGATTTATGTTTTCATTCGTCTAAGAAACATGAGTGCGCCATTAAGTTCGGAACAAAGCTCTCCAACACGATCCAAAGGTCATAATGTCCAGAGGTCATATCAAGAGCAAGTCAAACTTTCAGACTTGCGCCCATGTTATCAAGCAAATTTTGAGACCAAAGGTCATAATGTCCAGAGGTCATATCAAGAGCAAGTCAAACTTTCAGACTTGCGCCCATGTTATCAAGCAAATTTTGGGACATACGCTCCGTTTATTTGATTTTGATCCCAGGTTCATGCACCTGTATTTATTTGTATGACTTTAACTGTTTTCTCTGGACTACTTCTGTTGCGATTACCACATGTTTCTCGTAAAAGATTAAATGAAATTAATTGCTGCCCAACATAGTTGGAAACATTGATTGTATAGGTATAATGACAAGCCCACTAATGATATTTTTGATATGTTGTCATAATAGTCGACAAAACAATTCTGTGAGAGAAGGTAATTCCATGCATAATTTTTCCTCACCTACATCGTTGCTGGCAGTTGAGAAAAAATGGTAGGCTGTACCACAGCGCAGGCTGGTCACTTCATGTGTTAGGTCGCTCATCCTCTCTTCTAAAGTGCTGCCTCCAGGAGACCTGTAGAGAACACCGTTCATGTACTGTATGTAGCTGCCCTTTATGTCTGACCACACAGTCACGACATGGCGGGGCGGAATAACACGTACGTTAGAACTTTTTCAAACACATGTCGATTTAAAAGAGTGCAAAGAGTGTCAAATAAATTACCATTTACCTGAACAACGCACGTTCTCCAGTGTTTATATTTTGCCAAACCAACCATGGAGATGTAAGCAACAATTTGTGTAGACATTCTATTGTTCGCATAATTCAGATTACACCGAATCGTGCTGAAGCCAACGGGGCGGTCGAATTTATCCATGAGAAGTTTCGCCCGATTGGGATCTGTTCTTTCTTGAGGTCATGACCGCAATAATTACTGACTACATGAATACCATAGGTGATAATCCACATTTTAGCTTAACGGTTATGGCCGTTAAATTGTCTGTCTATGGGATTGCCCAGATCCAATTGAGCCTTTATATACTTATGACGATTTGCCTATCACCACAACACTCTCGTGGGCTTCACCCTCTTCTTAATGCGCAAACTTTGATCAGTATTGTTCATAATTGTGTACCTCTATAAATGGTGCTGAAAGGGATCCCACTGGAAATAATGCTTCAGATTTCCCTCAGGAATGATACCATATACCAGCACATATTCCTCCACCAGACGGATAAGTAGTCATCCCATTTTCTTCATTGAAACACCCCGAATTCCACTGATGGCAATAAAAAAAATGTGTTTCAAGTCGTCAGAGGAATATGTTGGACGCGAAGCAGCAGCGAGGAGTCTAGCAGCGGCGCCATTTTGTTGTCAGTGGGGATATACGTGTGGGTGATGTAATCACCACATGTTCAAGCCATCTCGAGTACATGGCAACTCACGGTTCAAAGTAAGATGGTACTAAGGTTGTTTACCCCTCCACCACCGCCTAAGAAGCCTAGCCTACGTGTCGGATAGAATAACAAAGCCCATTGACGGAGATAAATCCTTTCCAGCTGTCGATATTAGAGCCAGCCCCACTTCAACCAGTCATTCTTTCAAGCTGTCGATATTAGAGCCAGCCCCACTTCAACCAGTCATTCTTTCCAGCTGTCGATATTAGAGCCAGCCCCACTTCAACCAGTCATTCTTTCCAGCTGTCGATATTAGAGCCAGCCTCACTTCAACCAGTCATTCTTTCCAGCTGTCGATATTAGAGCCAGCCCCACTTCAACCAGTCATTCTTTCCAGCTGTCGATATTAGAGCCAGCCACACTTCAACCAGTCATTCTTTCCAGCTGTCGATATTAGAGCCAGCCCCACTTCAACCAGTCATTCTTTCCAGTTGATGGTATTAGAGCCAGCCCCACTTCAACCAGTCATTCTTTCCAGTTGTTGGTATTAGAGCCAGCCCCACTTCAACCAGTCATTCTTTCCAGCTGTCGATATTAGAGCCAGCCCCACTTCAACCAGTCATTCTTTCCAGTTGTTGGTATTAGAGCCAGCCCCACTTCAACCAGTCATTCTTTCCAGTTGTTGGTATTATTGCCAGCCCCACTTCAATCAGTCTTTCTTTCCAGTTGTTGGTATTAGAGCCAGCCCCACTTCAACCAGTCATTCCAGTGCTAAGCGCCGGTACGGGTACTGGCAGTTTTATAACGTTGCCGACGTTGTCTTCACGCCGCACTTTTTCAGGTTGTGGAAATACAGCGACGACACTGGACTGGGGGGGTGTAGCGGTCCCAACTCTCGGACTCCGCAGTCACGACAGAGCAGGCCCCGCCGCGATAGTCGTGTCGAGCCGTCACTCATCACGCGGGACAAACTGCGATGCACAATTATGAAATGTTTGTTTCAAATCGTGAGAGTATGTCTCACTGGCGCGATGCCATTAGATTAGATTAGAGTGTCAAGGCTTTCTAGTGCACTGGCGATGCCATTAACTGGTAGCAGTGCGGGCCGGAATGTTTCATTCTGATGAGGCGGTTATATTCCAATACACCATGCCTCCACAGATATGTCTGATATTGTCTGAGGATATGTTTTTACGCATTTGCATTCTCGCATGTTTTAGAATGTATCGGGATATTCTGTTTGCTTAAATTGTGTGATAAGGTGGCTAGTCAGAACATAAATGAGAATTGTGCGTCAGTATGATTTCTTGACAGACACGAAGTATGCAACCAGATGTCGTCCTTGAGCATCATCGACAAGCCTTGTCTTCTCGTCGCTACGCGGTATCGTCGACACATTCTCACGTCCACTTCCCGGAACATTTCTTCGTCGACACCTTCTCGTATCAACGTCCCTGCCAGTAGTATCAACGACACGAGGCATATTTAACTCCCGACACACGGCAACGTCGATTTCAGACACGTCACTTCAGGACTGCCGCAACTAATGAACGAGGCCTTACTGCCAGACAGGAAACGCTCCTACTCCATCAACAACTTCAACCCGTAAAGCTACCCTTATGTATTGATAACATGGTTTTATCCCACAAACGTATTGCATCTTAGGTGGTAGTATTGTGTAGCTACCAAATTTTCTTTGCTAGGGGTTATCGGGAAACGGATACATACATATATGGTTTACCACATAGTTTTATTGAAATACCAACCACTCCGAAAATGGACCTGGGTAGACTGAAATTTACCATGCAGTGATTTACTTGTAGTGGGATACTGTCTGAGGACTGCCGGTAGGCAATCTGTTGTGCAACACAGAGAACTGTTGCCATGCTCGTTCTAAAATTCACAATAAGCTCTGCGTTACACCTCACATGCTCATCTGTTTAGTAGAGCGTGGTCTTGGTGACGGCTGCTCATCTCTTGTCACCTCACCAGTAGCAGAGCGTGGCTCTGGTGACGGCCACTACCCTTTCGTCTCACCTATTGTACAGTTTGGCCCTGATGACGGCCACTCCCCAGTGACCTCACCCGTTAGTATAGCGTGACTCTGAAGTCGGCCGGTACCCTGTCACCTTACCTATCGTAAAGCGTTACCCTGGTGATGGCAGGTCCTCGGTCACCACACCTGCAGTAAAGAGTGGCACTAGCGATGACTGCTCCCACATACTCTCTTATATAGTCTTTGTCGCTCCCATGTCATCTCACCTGTAGTAGAGCGTGGCTCTGGTGACAGCCGCTCCCCCGTCATCAGTCACCGTCCACTGCAGCCTGACAGAGGAGGGCGTCGTCTCGATCACGTGCAGACGAGGGGGCGATGGAGGAACTTGAGACATGACAGAAAATTAAATATATTTTGAAATGTCATTCCAGTTCAATTATGGAACTCAAATTTATTTCATATACTGAATAAAGTCATGCTTATTTGCTATAAAAAAAGGTGTACTATAGCAAGCTGGGGTTAATTTGACATTCTACTTTTATTTGCTACAACAAATATCTTTGAGGAAATACTGAGGACATGTCACTTTTCTTCTGGTTTAATCACGTCGGAATGTTGAGACGAAAAGATCTACCCCAAATAACTCACTGATAACTCACTGATAACTCGTAGCTGGTAGTTGACCTTATCCCCGCCGTGTTTGTTGGAGGCGCTGCAGGTGTAATTGGCGCTGAGGCTGCGCTGAGCGTCGAGGAGACGGAGTGAACCGCCCTGAGTTACTGTCAGGCGACTAAGAAGAACAATTTGCTGAGCTTTCGAGCTGGATAGTTACATGATTTAATGTTTGAGAGCCAATAGTAAACAAATTAGGTGTTTCAAAATTAAATTTGGTTGTTGACAAGTTGTACAACATCAGTAAAAAATGTATAACACGAATTGAGGTTTCGAACTTGCCCCGCCTAAATATGAGATACGATTGCGAATCGCTCCACCAGAAGAAATGATTGGTCTGATGTAAATAACATATTTCCTAACTTACTTATATGTTAAGTAGTAATTTCTGCTTATAGATTTGACAAAAATGTTATTATTCCTGTTGATTGGCTCAGAATTTGATTTTTTTTACAAGTATTTAATAGTATGAAACAATGAATTGTAAAATGCAAAACCAAGGTAAACCTGGATAGACGCCGGGTGAAACTAGCCACCCAGCACACCGCTTACCTGTTGAGATGAGGAAGCGGCTCGTCATTGACAAGCCACGCTTTTGAGGGCGGTGGTTGCCCCACTGCATTACATGGCAGTAAGATGTCCTGCTTCCAGGGAAGTGACACCAAGCCTCCTACCGACCAAACTCCTGCAGCAACTGGGGGAAGCAGAGACGATATACTTTCTTGCTCTCTGCTTTGGGAAACTTTGTCCGAGAAATAGCTCGCTACTTGGTAGACCAGTTAGATGCATAAAATGTGTAATTTGTTCCAGTGCATTCTTACTGTACACATTCTTGATAGTTGATAATTCAAAATATCTCATGAAAATCCAAATTTGCTAAACACTTTTTCAAGATACTCTAAATTTGGAAGTGGTGACTTGCCGTCAGAAGCCTCACCCATTGGTGAAGGGATGACTTCTTCCTTGCTGCTGGCAGCTCCAGCACCAGCATTTGTGTACGCTTTCACCCACACCTGAGGTACGGCACGAATGAAAATAATTATCCCTGAGACTGTACAAACATGTGGAAATACGAGATGTGAGAAAAGGGGAGCTCTTTGTCGGGGGATTAAGAATCATGCTACCAAAACCCCTGTGTGTCGTAGAAGAAGACAAATAGGGATCGAGCGAGGGGGCTAGGGATCCCTTCCGTTGTAAACTCTCCCACAAAGACGGCAAGACGAGCGGTGGAAGGAGAAGCTTACGCCTCTCCGAACCCAGTTGATACGATCACTGAATATGCGTGGTTCTAGTACAAATGAAGCAAAGAGGAGAAAAATTAGCAAAATGTTTGTGAGGAATAAGTTTGATGTATTAGCGCTAAGTGTGACGAAGTTGATAGGTACGGACAAATGTGAGTTTGGCGTGGTAAGTGGAAGTCTGGCGTGGAGTAAGGTTGGGCACGAGATGGTGTGGTTTTATATTGAGTGATCGGTTGGCTAGAAGCGTAACCGAGTAGAAAGAGGTGTCCTCAAGATTGATATGGGTGAAAGTTAAGTTAGGTATAGAATGATGGGTGTTTGTGAAGGCCTACGGGCCTGATAGCGAGAGGAGTGAAGAGGAGGGAACAATTTTGGACTGGCCTGAGTTTTGGAGGTCAATGCAACATGACTGTCCTGGGTGACCTGGAAATGAAAGTTGGAGATGAAGTGGTGGCGAATGTGGTAGGGAAGTGACAGTTAAGAGAATGTTATAGATTTGTGTGTGAAGTAGGATCGTTAGGCTGGAAACAGCTAGTTCGAGAAATGAGATATCCACAGAACACATGGGTAAGGATGGCCCGTGGTGCAATGGTGAAGAGAACGCTGATGGATTTTGTGGTGTTTTAAAGGAGAGTGTTGGTGAGGCTTGTGGACGTACGTGCGTTGAGAGGGAAGATGGAGGAATGTCTGATCATTTTCGGGTGGAAGGATGATTGAAAGGTGAGCAGAGGTGAAAGGGGAACGAAAGAATGGGAGGAAGAAGAGAGGAAAAGAAGGTGGGTGAACTGAATGTGGAGAGCAGAGCTGAGAAGTTCCAGCAGGCGTTGATGGAGAAATATGACAACGTGAGAGGGGAGGGCCTGCGAAATTGGGAGGAAGAATGGGAGACGTTCAGAGTTGGTGAGCACCGTGTGGGCGGGGGCAGAAGGAAGGGCTGCGAATAGTGGAACGAAATGATCATACTTGCGGTGGCACAAAAGAGAACAATCTTTGAGGGATGAATGATAGCGAAGTCGGCAATGGCCCATGCCAACTATCGAGAGAAGAGTACACAGGTGGAGCGGGTGGTGAGAAGAGCAAAACTGGACGCTGATGCCAGATGGGGGAGATGGTTTTGCCGAAATTTTGAAGAAAACCAAAAGATGATCTGGAAAGCGGTAAAGAAGGTGATAAATGGGGAGACCGAGAAGGAGGAAGTGGTGATGATGAAGATGGCATGTTGTTGATGGAAAGTGGTGATGAACGAAAGAGGTGGGCCGAATATTTTAATGAGTTACTGAACGTTGAGGATGTCAGAGAGGTTGTCATCGTTGCTGTATATGGTGGTGCACGTATGCCGGTGTTGCGAGGGAGACTTGTGGATGATATTACGAATGAAGAAGTGCTGAAGGCGATAGAGGTGATAAAAGCAGGGAAAGCCTCTGGATTGGACGGTGTTGCAACTGAGTGACTGGAGAGGGGTGGAATAACCATATTCGAATGTCTAGTGTGGAAACTGAAACCGAGTTTTGGGTCGGGCGTGGGCCCGATTGAGTGCCGCAGTTTTTGCATTGTTCCGCTGAATAAAGACAAAGGAGATAAAAATTAATACTGCATCTTGATAGGTATCAGTTTTGTATGTGGTGTCGGTAAGTTGTACGACATGGTGCAATGCAAGAGGATCAGAGACTGAATTTATGGCGCAGTTGGCAAGGAACAGTAAGCTTTAGGAGTTGTAGAGGGTATACCAATCAAATTATTACAGTGAGAAAGCCTGTGAGAAGTATTATGCGAAAGGAAGGGATGTGTTCTGTGCCTTCATGGATTTAAAAAATTAATACGACAGGTTTGACAAGGAAATGCTATGGAGGTTTTTACGTCTGTGTGGAGTGGACGAAATTCTGTTAAAAGCGGTTCATAATTTCTATGATAGCAGCAGAGCATGTGTTAGAGGGGGGGGGGGGCAGGGTGAGTGCTTGGTGCACATTGAAAGTTAGACTGAGACAATGCTGCGTTATGTCTCCCTGGCCGTGACCAGAGAGGTGAACACGAGTGTATTGGGTAGTGGCTGAGAGCTGTTGGGAGCGAATGGGTGGAGTTGGCATTTGTGTACGCTGCTGATTGCGGATGATACGGCACTGGTGGCGGATTCAGAAGAGAAGTTGTGTTGCAACTGACGGAGTTTGGCAGTGTGTGAGAGGAGAAAGCTGCAAGTTACCGTGAGTACGAGTAAAGTAAGTTGATATTCGAGGAATGTCAATGTGTCAGAATCAGTGTCCTCCAAAACCTAGTGTTATTGGAGAAAGTTTAGTGTTTTAAGTATCTGGGCTCTCATGAGGAAAAGACTGAACTGGTGAAACTGAGATAAGTCGCGCGTGAAGGAAGGGTGTGCGTGTTGGGTGCACTGAAGAGTAAAATGAGCTGTAGGACTGTAAGGATGGGCAGAAAGATAGGCTACACGAGGGGGAAGTATCCCACTTAGTAGGTGAGAGCAGATGAGAGAAGAAGGACGTTTTACGAGATGAAATGTTCGAGGAGCATTGCTGGAGTAACGCTGAAAGACAAATTAATTAACAACATTATTTGAATTAGAACGAGGATGGTGAAGAAGTTTGAGAACCGAGTATATTCACATGTGTTTGTTGAGATGGTTCATGCGCAAGAGGAGGATTATGGCGTGAGATTGGTGGAGAGGGTGATGAAGGCGAAGGTGAGTGGACGTAGGCTTAGAGGTAGACCGAAAATTGGGTAGATGCATCGCGTGAAGCAGGCGTTAGAAAGGAGAGACTTGAGTGTGGATGAAGCAAAATAACGTGCAATCGATAGGCGTGATTAGAGAATAGTTGTGAATGGATGAGTTTTGACGCTACCCTGATGTGCTTTACCGCCCCTGGCGTCTTGTTGAGGAACGGGATTGTCGTGGGCTGGAGGCCCCGGGTACTATGATGCGGTAGGAGAAAACTAATTTACTGTCGGACCGTGCTACTGACACTGACTTCGGACCGCACTCTTGACTATGAGTGTGTTATGCGGGATCTTCCGGCCGGACTCTTTGGCGCAAAGGGCTATGTTTGTTTGAGTGTGCTTGTATGAGTCGAGTGTGTGACGCGAATTGCCGTAGGCCAGTTCCCTTCCTGGGGGATTTGGCCAATTCCCCTTCCTGGAGGATTCGTCACGTTATGTGAGAAGAAATACGAATACCCTAGGTATGAAAGTTAAAACTATTTTACATTTATGAGAAAGTTTTTTAACATAATACATAAGAAAGCCTGTTACGTTTCTAGGTATTAGATATACTTTCTGATTACAATGTATGTGAAATAATTCGAACTCCCGATATGGGTGGAAGATATTTAGATCACTAGATATGCCAAAACCCCTACGTAATAAGGTTCACCAATCATACTTGATATGTCACGGCCGTATTCAGCCCTTGTAATTTCCAATGACGGCTGGTCGATGACGTATCTGCCGTCTTTTCTCCATCTTCTCCGCGCCGGATCCAGTGTACGCTGTACTTTGTGATAAGCCCGTTGGGGAGGGTAGGAGCTCTCCAGGCCACGATGGCACCTTGAGCATCTGATGGTACCACTTTCACGGCCTGTGGAGCTGAAGGCACTGCATGCGGAACAAAGACAAAGCGAGTCGTGAGAGTAAAAATGAAGTGCTGTAATTCCTCGAGATTTTTTTCTACCTCGCATGAACATATCAAATTTACAAGTGTGACAATCGATGAATAGCTCAAGACATATCTCAGGGAGATAATCTTTACTGAGATAGGATTGGGTCTCTGCTAGTCTCAACTACTTCCGCCTAACTCACCATCCTCGAGCGTGGTACAGGTCACAGGCCCACTAGCCACCCCGACTCCAACAGCCGTAGAGGCAGCCACCGTCCCGCTGTAGTTAGTGAAGGGCTTCAGGTCCACCAGCCGAGCAGATCGACCTTTTACCACCAGCATCGCCCGACCGCCCTCGCCAGAGAGTGGCAAAGTGACCGATCCCACAGGCTGATGCAAGCCTGGTACGATTCCGTACTCAGATGAATACCGCGGACCGGGCTCACGTTTTCTTCTACTACCGAACATTGTTTTTGAAACGTTTGATTGAGCAGAATCATCGGCTATTCTATTACCAATGTTAAACCACCAGAGTGACGTGTTTCTTTTCCGTCTTCTGGAGTTGATATCTGATCCTTTCCAGCTGTTGAACTCCGCCAGTTCATCTGAAATCCAAAACGAGTTCCGTGTGTGTACTACATATACGATGAACCGTGTATGAAATATGTGACGACAACGAGTGTGTACTACATATACGATGAACCGTGTATGAAATATGTGACGACAACGTGTGTGTACTACATATACGATGAACCGTGTATGAAATATGTGACGACAACGAGTGTGTACTACATATACGATGAACCGTGTATGAAATATGTGACGACAACGTGTGTGTACTACATATACGATGAACCGTGTATGAAATA
>SDVV010015454.1:0-14522 GCA_016164225.1 Gammarus roeselii | reverse complement strand
CCTGGAAGGTAGCACCACTCAGAACGCAGTCCCCTCTAACAGCAGCCCTACTCAGAATGATATCAGTGCCCTGGAAGGTAGCACCACTCAGAACGCAGTCCCCTCTAACAGCAGCCCTACTCAGAGTGATATCAGTGCCCTGGAAGGTAGCACCACTCAGAACGTATTCCCCTCTAACAGCAGCCCTACTCAGAGTGCTATCAGTGCCCTGGAAGGAAGCACCACTCAGAACGCAGTACCCTCTAACAGCAGCCCTACTCAGAATGATATCAGTGCCCTGGAACGTAGCACCACTCAGAACGCAGTTCCCTCTAACAGCAGCCCTACTCAGAGTGATATCAGTGCCCTGGAAGGTAGCACCACTCAGAACGTAGTCCCCTCTAACAGCAGCCCTACGCTGAGTGATTTCAGTGCCCTGAAAGGTAGCACCACTCAGAACGCAGTCCCCTCTAACAACAGACCCTACTCAGAGTGATATCAGTGTCCTGGAAGGAAGCACCACTCAGAACGTATTCCCCTTTAACAGCAGCCCTACTCAGAGTGATATCAGTGCCCTGGAAGGTAGCACCACTCAGAACGCAGTACCCTCTAACAGCAGCCCTACTCAGAGTGATATCAGTGCCCTGGAAGGTAGCACCACTCAGAACGTATTCCCCTCTAACAGCAGCCCTACTCAGAGTGATATCAGTGCCCTGGAAGGAAGCACCACTCAGAACGTATTCCCCTTTAATAGCAGCCCTACTCAGAGTGATATCAGTGCCCTGGAAGGAAGCACCATTCAAAACGCAGTCCCCTTTAATGGCAATCGTGCTACTCAGAGTGACATTAGTGCCCTGGCGGGTAGCACCACTCAGAGCGCAATCCCCGCTAATGGCAGCCCTGCTACCCTCACTGACATTTAATCAGCCTGGTTCACCTTAAAGCTGATAATAGAATTCTGCTCTAATTAAGCAGGGCAGAATTCCCGCATCAGAGAGTCCTTAATTTTCCCCCCCCCCCCCCCCCCCGTTATACTCGACTCTACTCCACTCTTCCTCTCCATCTTTCCTCTCCCTCACTTCTCACCTGCACACACCCCACCTCTCAGACCCTCCCTCACTCCTTCTTTTCATCTTCCCTCACCCGCTTTTCACATCTGCTTTCCCCCCCTCATGCCCGACACTCCCTCACGCTTCCTTTTCATCTTGACTCTCCTTCCCTTCCTATCTGTTCTCCTCCCCTCATGCCCGACGCTCCCTCACTCTTTCTATCCTTTCCTTCCCACCTACTTTTCCCTCTCGTCCCCGACACTCCCTCACGCCTCATCTCCATTGTTCTTTTCCCTCCTTTCTCGCCCTATCTCTCCCTCTGAGCCCGTCCTTCCCCGACTCCTATTCTCCATCTTTTTTCTCCCTTCATTCCCATACCCCCATATGCTAAACTTTCTAGACCATAGACAAAAGCAAACGGTATTATTAATTGGTGATTGGTTCATCTTCCTGCTTCCAAAAACATGGTTGGTCTAAATTAAATAAGGAGAGACAGTTGACGAGATACTTTGATAAGGAGAGACATATGACGAGATACGTTGATAAGGAGAGGCAGTTGACGAGATACTTTGATAAGGAGAGACATATGATGAGATACATTGATAAGGAGAGGCAGTTGATGAGATACTTTGATAAGGAGAGACATATGATGAGATACGTTGATAAGGAGAGGCAGTTGATGAGATATTTTTGTATTATTATTGTTATTATTATTATTATTATTAAATCATTTATTTCAATCGTCTGGCAATGGGTTTTCAATTTTTATGAAATAAATCAATTCTTAAACATGAAACTTCATTATCAACTACGCTATTGAAATTAACAAAAACGAGTTCAATTTTAATTCGTCCCAGCTCATCTCTAGAGGCCGCCGGTTCGGATTACATGGAGCGAAATATTATTTACAATAGTATCATCAGTACACATACAGAAAATGTCTATTCCTACAAAATAATTCCGACTACATAGCGTTGGGAAAACCAATGACACGCGGGGTTGAAAATAAGAAATACTTGGGGTGGATAAATAACAAAATACAGGGGTGTGGAAAATAATCACGCATGCATGTGGTTAGAGTCCCGAGAACATGGGGTTGGGACATCAAAATGTGCTAACATATTGTAATAAGAAGTCTGCATTATTGTACGATGACAAAGACGTGGATGGACGACATGAATTATTCAGAAAATATGAATACAATGTAGGATTGGGAAATTGTAGAGATGGGTCTAAACCATCGTATTATTAATGAAGGGTGAATAGGCGACATAAGTTATACAAAAAAAGTTATACATAAAACACATACCAAACAACTGAATATACATTATACACACTTCAGACCGCTAGGAAATGATAAATGATTGACAATCAGGAATAATACAATGCTGGAGTACACAAGTTGAATGAATATACTTCTGTTATAGAAGACAAAGCAAAGTGTTAGCATGTAAGGAAATGATTGTATCATCTAAAATGGTACGGTAATTGTTAGAAATAATTAAATGAATTATATTAAAATCGATTTAACCTTTGTCAAAGTTAGAAGCTGCCTATCGTTCCTCGAAAAGACTGAATCCGTATTTTATTTATATTAAAACAACTGGAACATTTGAAACATAGAAATAGATAAAACGCTAGTTAACACTTATGGTATTTGGTAAAGACAATTGCAATCGGTAGCAACATAGAAAACCTATGCATCATCAGAGTAAAAACAATTAGATGGTGTCTCAATGTTGAGAGTTATGGTGGTGGTGGTTTCGGACATGCTCAAGAACAGAATGCATTTTCTGCGTACTGGTATTATGCATTTAGCTTGTGTTTGTGGGCAAAGTTACAGTTTGGAATTGATCGGTCAATAGATGTTCATTAAGCCTATTCTTGAAGGACGTGTTGGATTCAAGATTCTTGAGGATTGTTGGGAGGTTGTTCCAGGATTTTGGTCCAGTGATCGAAAAAGCTCGACAGGCAGTTTCTGTTTTCCTGTGTTCAGCGTGCAGAGTATCATTATTTATTGTGAATCGATTGTTCTTTTCACCTCGAGAATGTATGTGCCTTTGGCCGCCGGGTGAATGATTTTCTACAAGATATTTATGAATTCTGATCGACTCATGGAGTGCCAGTTTGTTGTCGATATTGAGCCACTGTATTTTTTCGAGGAGAGGACTTACGTGGTCTCGTTTTCTGTGGTTACCATCGCATGTTATTCATGACACAAAGTTTATACAACATTGCACTGTATCTCTTTGAGTTTTGGTGCATTTCCCTCACATTGAAAGACATTACTTAATGTGAGAAAATACTAACGCGTGGACAATCAGTAATCTTGATTTGAAATCCAATTCTTTTTTTTTGGGAGTTTAGGAACTAAAGTGTTCCATTTTACTTGGAACACAGAGCAAATGGGTGGTGTTTGAAGGAAAGCTCGGGATCAAACCGAACTCCAAGATTTATAACTTTATCTTCAAAAGAAATGTCAGATTTACCTATCCTGATAGAGAAATTAATTGGAACTGCTTTCCTTTTTGAGTTTGAGCCGAACAAGGTCCATTTAGTTTTTTTCAGAGTTGAGCTTGAGTCCAGTTTTATCATACCAAGATTTCAAATTAGTTACGGCTGTCTCAGTGTCGTTCTTCAGCGCATTCAGATATGACGATTTTCGGGAAAGCAATATTTGAACATCATCGGCGTAGATTACCATTTTCTTTTTTTTTTGTAATTTACAGTCGACGTCATTTGTAAAAACCAGGAACAACAAAGGGCTAAGTATCGAACCTTGAGGGACACCTAGGGCAACTGTGGCCGAATTTTACACAGATGTATTATCGAGTTTAACTGATTGTTGCCGATTCATCAGATAACTTTCGAACCAAGATGGGTCTCTTCCAATGTTGCGGAGCTTGCCCAAAAGAATTGTACAGCTTACACTGTCGAATTCTTTCGATACGTCTAGCAATACCAGCAGAGATATCTGCCCCTCATCAAAGTTTTTGTACAGATCTTCAGTGATGCTCGTATGTGCGTCTTCTGTTGATCATTTTCACTGATAAGCATACTGGCAACTGGCAGTCATTGAACAGCTTGTTCGATTCGAGGTAATCAATTAATTGGATAAATATTACCTTTTTTAGAATCTTGGATAGGACAGGCAGAATACTGATCGGTCTAAAGTTTGATGGGTCATTCATGTCCCCAGATTTATGAATTGCTTTTATGATTGCATGCTTCCAGATCTCTGGAAAAGTTACACTTGCTATGGAGGTCTTAATAACTGTGCTGATATAAGGCAAGGTAACTATTAGGCTATCTTTCAGATATTGTAGGGCTAAACCATCTATTCTTGTAAAATGTGTGTGCCTCAAGGCAAATACAGCTCGTTTTACTTCGTGTTGCGATTCTTGCTTTAGTTTCCATTTGACGTTTGCTTCTTGGTCGCTGTCACCAGCGCAGGCTTTTGAACTCATTGAAACTGTTGCGTCGCTCTGTTATCCTTGATAAGCCTCCTGGGTTACCTCTTCAAAAACCTGTTTCCCAACTCCAGCGAAGTAGTTGTTAAACTTCTCTGAGGCTGCTTGAGTATTCGGATAAGTAGGGGAGGTGATCTTTTTTTTTTGTTGGGAACAATTCTTTTCACTACATTCCACGTTTTTTTCTGATTGTTTTTGCACTGTTCTAGTTCATCATGATGATATTTAATTTTCGCCTCCTGACTTCTCACTGGACTTTTCTATTTTAAATTCGAAATAATTCTAACCAAGTGATGCTTCGTTTTGCTCTGCGTTTGAGATATGTTCAAGGTGCAATTTCGTTTCACAGTTTTTCTGTTATCCATTTAACCGGAATGCTTTTAATTGTTTTAGTTTTAGTTGGCGCCACAGCGTTTAGACATGTGAGAAGATAGTCTGCGAGTAATTGGGCTTGCTCTGTGACGTTACTTGTGTTATGTATCGGTTATATCATCTCGACGTTTGCCACTAGTTGTGCTCTGAAATTATCCGCGGTGTTATTACTTTTTGTACGACAGGTTAATTTGTATACATGTGTCATCTCTTTTTTGATGTTAATGGTGTAGTTTATTCTATGGTGGTCCAAGAAAAAATTGGGCTCTACGTCTGTGGTAACAATGGGAGACGGATTGTTGCTTTTGAGCCGATCCAATACAGTTAGGAATTTGGGAGTAATTCTAATTCTTGTTGCACTTTTTATGAGCTGATGCAGCCAGAGTCTGTCTAAAATCGGCTTCATATTGTTGGATTTAAATTTCAATTGATCATCATTAAAGATTCCCAAAATTTCGTAAGCGGACAGATTTTCGAAATCTTTCTTCGATGTATTGAAAAGACTGTACATCTGCTCTGGGTGATCTGAAAAAAAACGATATGTTTTTCCGTACCTGGATGCTCACCCAAAGGTCATCAACTTCATTGCTGTCGTTGAGCATTACTTGAGAAGAGGTATATTCTTCTCGCACATAAATCACGGTTCCACCTCCTTTCCTTTCTCTATCGTTTCAATAAACATTGAAGCCGTCAATTTCGATGAGAGTATTCTTAATATATTGAGCAGCTTACGGTTGGTTGAATTAATTACTGTTTACGTTACCATGTCCGGGTTTGTTGCATCTAAGATTGTGATTTGTATTTTGAGTACGTTGCTGAGAAATGCGGGGACTAGATCGTCAAAACTGCTATAGTACTCTTGGTTTTCAAAATACTTTTCTATCTCGGAGTGGAACCTATCATCATTTTTATACTCACTAGAGGCTTCGTAATCTTCTATGTACTTGAAGGATTCCTTTATCGCTTTAGTTTTTATCACCTCTTAGTTGTTTTCATCGTTTAGTCCTGTTTGTTTTACTAAGGATCCTTTCACCGCGTGAATCATACAATGTCCGTCTGCTAATGTTGATTGTCTCTTTAATCAGATATCATCAAGAATGGTGTCGATGTTGGTGTTCCTGAGGAATTGTTGCAAGTTTTATGTCACCTGCATTGGCATTCGTTCATTTGTTTCATTGTTTCTTGTGTCAGCAACGCCGCGAATATTTAGATTCTTAATTGACTCTTCAGTAACACTCTTACTGACGTTATCTAAGATTCTAGTTGCTAATTCTCGAGTAGCATTGTTTGTATATTGGGGTATCCTTGCTTTCGCTTCTGTTCTTTGTTATTGAGGGTGGGTTGGAGCTGAGGAGACCGAACAAAAAAAATGAAAGAAATTTAGATCGGTGATTGAAGAGTGGCATGGCTGAGGATAGCTGAAACGAGCTAGAGGAAGGAATGGGTGGAGGAGGGTAATATATGGGAGGGATTAGCGGGATAGGTGGAGTTGGAGTTTGGGCTGAGGTTTGAGAATGGAAGCGAAGGCGGGAGTTAGAGGAAAGAACGGATGGAGGGAGTAATATATGGGAGGGATTGGCGGGATAGGTAAAGTTGGAGTTTGGGCTGAGGTTAGGGAATGGTAGCGAAAGTGGGAGCTAGAGGAAAGACCGGGTGAAGACGGGTAATATATATGAGAGATTGGTGGGCTTGGAAATGTTCGAGTTTGGGTTGAGGGTAATGAATGGTAGCAAAAGTGGGAGCTCTAGGGAGGAATGGGTGGAAGGGGGTAATATATGAGAGAGATTAGCGGAATAGGTAGAGTTGGAGCTTGGGCTGAGGTTAGGGAATGGTAGCGAAAGGGGAGGGGGGGTATTAGGGCTGTGCTGTAAGCATAGTTTGACGAATTTGTGTGAGTAGTGTAGAGTGGAGGAGGGGGTAGGAGAAGAAATGAGGAGGCACTGATGGGACGCTATTGCTGCGACCGTGTTGAAAAGGCATGGCATGGGAGCTGATTGTGTGGGGATGATAAGGAGTCACTAATAGAGGATTTTTAGTTTGAATTTTAGTTTGGGGTGACGAGAGGGCGCTAGGATGTGAGTTTTTTTGCGAATAGATGTCCTTTGGTGGCGTGTGATGGGGTGATGATTCGAGATGATGGCCATAAGATGAAGGGAAGTTGAAGAAAGGAGGAGACCAGAGTGATGATTGCTTGCTTTTTACATTGGTATAGGATTGGTATGGCAATACCTCAACCCTCTGAGGAACGTAACGTGCTACCATGTTGAAGAATTTTATAATTCTACCATAGTTTAGACTAGCCTTCTCCGAATGAAACAATCGTTCGTCGGGGGCACCAGTGAATTCGTCTCCTAGTCCGCCTGTTGGGATACCTTTGAGCCTCAAGGAGTGGCATAGACTCATGAAACGGCGCCTTTGTTCCATTGTTTTCAGATTGAGAGGTTCTGCCCTGTTCATCTTAGCATTTTGATTTTTCGTTAAAATTGCGATGGTTATTTTGACTACTAGTTCATTTTCGACGTAGTTCGTGAGCACAATAATGTAATTTTTGAATGGATTTTCGCTTTCAATTATTTTTGACAGTGAAACATAATCGTTCATATTTTTCTTTTCAAAAGTGCTTCTATCTGAAAGGTCGGACGTCAGCACATTTGTCATGAGGATATCACCAATGAGTATTGTCGTAGGGGTCTTGGTATTTTCTGTTGACCCGGTGCTGTGCATGATGCTTCACCGTGAGCCGGCTTTGCTGGTGCGGATTTTTCTGTTCAGGCGACGATTAAAGGCTCTGTATCGAAGGAAGAAATGAGAGTTATGGACTCAGTTTCAGAGGTACAAGGGGTGGGAGATAAAGAGTTCAGCAGCGCTGGTTGAGTATCTGCCTACGAATGAGCTACCCTGTGGGAGAGGGTAGGCTTCTCCTTATCGCGTTTTGTGGTACATGCGCTGGCAACCGGAGTGTGTGGGCAATGCGGCAGCTCTATGTTTACAGGCTTGCTGGTTCTGGTGCATGTTTGGCTTTTGCATGATATGCAGTCCTTGTTATTGTTGACACATGCTCATTTCTCGCACATTCCACTGTAAGATATGCAACAGTATTTGATTCTGTTGGCCGAGTGGCTGTGGGGCGACATGTCTTTAATTAGAGGTTAAATATTGTGAAGTGGACTATTTAGAGGGTTTGTTGTTGGAGGGGCATAGAGAGCGTCTTATTAGCTTATCATTTTAGGGCTCTGCGTTAGGAGGAGGACCCGTGACCTTATATTGTGCAGGATCGTGTTTGGGTATTGCCTATCGTTCAGACATATTTAAATCCTTGTCCAATCGTTCAAACACATTTAAATCTTTGTTCAATCTATTTTACCGTCTGATTTCTACTTGCTTTTAATTGTATGCCAACATTACAAACTCTTTGTAATAAGAAAAACAATATATTCAGAAAGAGACAAAGGCAAATAATTAGCTAGTAATTTTAATAAATGCTGACCAAGCCTATCCAAAGCTGTTTGATATAAACTTAATCGGAAGATGCAGGTACAAGATATTATTCGCCTGGTAGAAGGAAATCGCATCAAGGAATTAAGTTTTAGGTTATAACAATTTGTTTAAATTATCCAAAACTTTGTTAATATTTAGAAATAATTTGGACAAGAGGGACTAACATTTTCGCTAAAAATTATAATAAATAATAACTGCCAAAAAGAGCTTTGTCATAGCGGGAACTCAAAAATTCGGAAAGAACTACTCCCATAAGAAATTATCTTTACTGGAATTTTTTGAGTTGTCGTTCACTTTACCATATGTTCTTCAGACCCTCCCATTTGCGCAGGTTGATGAGACATAGGCAGAAACGATATCATAATATCTTTTAGTGTATGAAGTAGCTACCTGAAGGTGAATTTTCAGTCCATAAGGTTGACAGGCTTATACTGCGGTGCAATTTACTCGAGGAACCGGAAATGAATCCTAAACTTAATACGGGAGGAGAGGCGTTGTGGAAAGAGGGCGGGGGTAGAGAGCAGCATCAACTACTCATGACCGTGGGATTGAGAGAGGCTCGCACAAGTGCACACATTGGTCGGAGCCACACAATTACAAAACGGCAGCTGAAATGTAGATAATTTTCACAAATAATCTTGAAGTAACAGGAAAAGAGATGGGCTACCTTGGTTTTGACTGTTGTCGGGTAATAACTGAAAAAGTTATATTATATTATACCTATGAAAATTTACCACAAAATATTCTTGAGCGAAACACGAATGAAGGCTAAAAAGCTCAAAAAGTAATCTACTCAGAATTGTATAACATAGATTCACCCTTTTAACCCTCCTAGATATTTTCGAAAATAATAATGATATATAGTTAAACTAATATGATGATGTTAGCTTTTTAGGAAAAATTACAGATGTTACACTCGATAAAACGAGACTCTCAAGTCACATGATTGAGAAGACTATATTATGTCATTATTCTGGGAGCAAACACCTGCAATTCATAAATTGATTCGTATGCTAGCATTCAGAGAAAAAAGAAAAAAGATTTATCGTAGCGTAAACTTAAAATGAAGACGCTGCTCGACCCCACTGCTTGTCAGAGCAGGGCTTAAGCATGGTTCCAGCATGGGCGCAAGGGATTGCTTAAAGCGCTCGGGTGACCCTGCTAAGAGCGCTGTGGTGTCGTTGCTGGGAACGCTCAGGCAACGGTGCCAGGATCGCTCCGGTGGCGCTGCTCGAAGCGCTCTGGTCACACTTCTAGGAACGCTCAGGTGAGATGATGCTGCTTGGAGTGCTCAGGTGGAGCTGTTAGGAGCGTTCTGTCGACACTGACTAGAGTCTGGTGATACTGCTTGGTGCTCCCTGGTGACGCTGTTTGGAGCGTCCTGGTGACACAGGTAGGAAACGCTCCGCTGATACTGCTTGGAACGCTCCGCTGACGCAATTTGAAACGCTCCCGTGACACTGCTTGGAGCGTTCTGATGTAATGAGTTGGTGGGACCTGGATATGTGTGAAATGTGTAGGACCAATTTTATAGGCACACTTCTGTGGGAGTGAGAAGAGGAATGAGATTTAGATGGCCGGACCAGCAGAGCCGTGTTGGAGCTTCGTGTGAGTGTTTGTTGTTATCGTTGTGACCATGACATACCAATCTTGGCTGCCTTGAATAGTTGCTCTTTGTATTTAAGTCACGAGAGCTTCCCTTCTATATGAGAGACGCAGAAGTCACTGAAAAACGTTAACTACGGGCAACCTATTGTTGCATTTTTATTTTGGTGGAATTGGGGTAACAACAGACACGAAAATTTGATAGATTCTGGTTGTTCTAACTTTGACAATATTGCTCACGTACACTGATTTAAGTTTAATTTCAGCACGTAAGTTCTATTAGTTCTGATTAGCCGTGAATTTGAGCCTCTTTATTTAAGCCATGTGGAAAAACAGCACTTCAGTGGAGAATTGTGCAGCAGGCGGCTTAATGTCTTCCAATACAATGTCAGTAAAGACGATAATCTAACACAAGAGTCAACTTTCGCATTCTGTCGCTAACGGTGTCTTGGAGGAATATTTTGCCTGATCGGTTTAAATCCTCTGTCTGTTTTAATGGGCCATGTGGTGAGAGAGCGTGGCGATTCAGGGTATCCTCTGTCTTCACTTCGGGTTACTCAGAAACGGTCGAGGGTGTGTCATTCCGTCATGGCGTTCTTGCGTCAAGTTTTCGGGCGCAAGTTAAGGCGTTTTCAATATTAATAATGATCTCTTTTCTTATGTTGTGTCTTAGCTGCAATTATGATTTTCAGCTGGCGTTCGTATTTCATTTGAGAGTTTGTATAGATCGACGTCGTGGAATGTAGAATCTCTCCACACATAATGGTAGCAGAAAGTAAAGCTGAGGTGAACGCGGGCTGGAACTTCATCGACAAAGACGTTCCCGGAGAGCACGTACATACGAACAACACAAACAGGCGGCGAGGTGACACTCAGAAGATCACGACTGACGATGTTCACACAGTTCACCATATAGTATGATTCATATTTCATTTCAGCATACTTGATAACAGCCATGTTGTTGATAAATTGCTTTTAGGTGGGATAAATATTCATGCCCCTTAATTTTTCTTCAAATGCTCCTCAGTTTCATATATATTTATAGCACACTCCGACCAGGTCAATCCGACTTTGCACTGTATGTTCTAGGTTGAAACCATAATGTTAAATATGTCCGAGATTACACTGTATGTTCTAATTTGAATCCAGAAATTGAACATAACTGAATAAAATAAGATACGTTGATAAGAAGAGACATATGATGTGATACGTTTATGAGGAGAAACATTTGATGAGATACGTTTATAATGAGAGACATTTGCTGAGACACGTAGATAAGGAGAGACATATGATGAGATACGTTGATAAGGAGGGACATATGATGAGATACGTTGGTTGATACATGGTGAATGGGGATCGACGATCACACCCACGCAGCTAAGGACAGTCACATCCAGAAGGATCAGACAAACAATCATATCAGTTCGACAACGCTTTCAAGAAAACAACTTTATCAGGCCAGCAAATAAACACCTGTGGCTTGTGAGAATTGTTTTCCGCTCCCCGAAAGCGGCACAATCACGTGAAAGCTTGAATCTGAGGTCGAGGCAGCAGTGCGCGATGCTGTAATGGGGTTATCGCGTTACACATCTAGCTTCAATGTGTTAGATTAGATGAAGACGGCATCCCCCCCGGCTCTTGCATGTGTTGGCCACATGGGTGGCAAGAAACCTTGAACGAAGGCATCACACATACGAGCATTGGTAAAGCAAATTACAAATTTAAGATGTTTGACATCGAGCCGTTCTAAGAATTGAGGCGTCTTAAGATATTCCTTACGTTTCCTCTAATTTCTCTAGTTCAAATCAATTTAATATGTTACTAAGAAATTCATTATATCTCTTGAATAAGTTCCTTTTGAAACATAAAAAAAAAAAACGCAGATGATCTACAAAGGTTGAAAAAAAAATTGGGAACATTAGCGGTACGAAATAAAAATTAGTTCTCGAACCGAAGGTGAACAGACATGCACATGTGGAGAGGGAGTCACCTCGTTAGTTATTTATCTATGAGGGTTTTGATAATGCAAAACAAATAATTGAAAAATAATATATGAGCGACTCATCTAACGATCCATTTTATAGGTGTCCTGAACAAACATTCCGGGTCCTCTCTACTCTGAAACCCCGACCATTTTAGGCCCCTGCTCAGCCTCACTGCAAATATGCCTTCATTTCCTAACTCGCGGTGTCCTCCATTCGCGCCCCTCGAAGCCCAATTCACCCTTGACAAACCTCTCTTTCCACCCCTCTCCCCCTTCGCCATCACCTCAGCCACTGTCCCAGGGAAATGGTTTTATAAGACCTCCAGGAAATTATCCCCGTCAGATTACTCCCCAGCAGGAGTTGGCTGTCGCCCCACCCCGACTGAAGGGAGTGAGGTAGGTGGGCGTGTGAGAAGAGGGGACTGGGGACTAGGAATTGGAGTATGGTAATCGGCAACAGAGAGGGGAGTGCGGGGAATGGAGGTGGCTAATATTGGGGAGGCAACGCAAGATAAATAAAGGGGAAGAAATTAGGTAAAGGACGAAATCAGGAGAGGAGTTTGTGGAATATGACGGTAGAGAATGTGGCAGTGTGATTCAAGAGATGAATAATTTGAAGTACAAAGAGGGATAATATAGTCAACAAAGGGGGAAACGGACTCGATTTTGCTGATGCAAATGGACGCCTAAGGCCGCTATTGGGATTAAAAGGAGCCAGCAACTTTCTTTTGTGATAACGTCTTACACCTCATGTCTCCTTGTCACCCGTCTCGCTCCGTCGAGCACTCAAAACTGTCTAGTATTTAAAACTCTCACTCTTCATTCTTCATCTCCCGTCCCCCGTCTCATCCTTTTACTTACAATCCGTCTATTGACTACAGTCTACGTCTCCAATACCGTCTATCCTTCACTCCCGTCCCTCCTCCCGGCTCCCTTCTTGTCCCGTCCCGGCCGAATACACCGTACACTCTCTCCAAGGCCCCTGTCAGAGCCCTTAATTCTATCAGTGCCTCATATCTCCCGCCATCTTCTGACGCTCGCTCCCGAAATTTTCTTCCATCATAGCTGTTTATTACCCGCATGTGGTGTTGTTATCCGCTTTCTCACAACTCCTTATATTTAATCACTTTGATGTTCTACAATATACGGCATCATGCATGCTGATCCAAAAATACATTTACGTCATGGTGAGTACTTCTCCTTTCTTAAGCCGACCATTGTTTTCAATCATCAATTCTTGTTGTCTGATTCAAATCTAATTTATTTGTCTAGACATTATTTTTTGTTGCATCCTTAACGCTGGACATAAGTCATTTACTCCAGTTTCTCGTTACTAACTCTGCCATAGGCTGCCAAGGTTCAGCCTTAGATCCTTCAATGTCTCGGTTACCAAGGAATTGAAGGGTAGGTCATAGCATGACTTTGACCTCGTAGACCTAGATCTTTCTAAGGCACCGTAAATACGGAGTCGAAATCCACGTTTTCCAAGATAAATGAAATGGGGCCAATTTCCTCCTGCATACAAACGATGCACGAGGAAGAAGAGACGACGCAATTCTGAAAACATGGAACGATGCATAAGGAAAAAAAGACGACGTTGTTCTGAATACATGGAACGATGCATGTGGAAGAAGAGACGACGCAATTCTGAATACATTGAACGATGCATGAGGAAGAAAGGACGACGCAATTCTGAAAACATGAAACGATGCATGAGGAAGAAGAGACGTCGCAATTCTCAATACATGGAACGATGCATGAAGGAGAAGAGACGACGCAATTCTGGATACATAGAACGATGCATGAGGAAGACGAGACGACGCAATTCTGAATACATGGAACGATGCATGAGGAACAACAGACGACGCAATTATGAATACATGTAACGATGCATGAGAAAAAAGAGACGACGCTGTTCTGAATACATGGAACGATGCATGAGGAAGAAGAGACGACGCAGTTATGAATACATGGAACGATGCAGGAGGAAGAAGAGACGACGCAATTCCGAATACATGGAACGATGCATGAGGAAGAAGAGACGACGCTGTTCTGAATACATGGAACGATGCATGAGGAAGAAGAGACGACGCAGTTCTGAATACATGGAACGTTGCATGAGGAAGAAGAGACGACGCAATTCTGAAAACATGGAACGATGCAGGAGGAAGAAGAGACGACGTAATTCTGAATACATGGAACGATGCATGAGGAAGAAGAGACGACGCTGTTCTGAATACATGGAACGATGCATGAGGAAGAAGAGACGACGCTGTTCTGAATACATGGAACGATGCATGAGGAAGAAGAGACGTCGCAATTCTCAATACATGGAACGATGCATGAAGGAGAAGAGACGACGCAATTCTGGATACATAAAACGATGCATGAGGAAGACGAGACGACGCAATTCTGAATACATGGAACGATGCATGAGGAACAACAGACGACGCAATTATGAATACAAGTAACGATGCATGAGAAAAAAGAGACGACGCTGTTCTGAATACATGGAACGATGCATGAGGAAGAAGAGACGACGCAGTTATGAATACATGGAACGAT
>SDVV010015453.1:0-14522 GCA_016164225.1 Gammarus roeselii | reverse complement strand
AATTACTAGTGGAGCGCTGCGGAGTGGAGAAGGAATGACTAGTGGTGCGCTGCGGAGTGGAGAAGAAATGACTAGTGGGGCGCTGCGGAGTGGAGAAGAAATGGCTAGTGGACAACTGCTGATTGGAGAAGGAATGTCTAGTGGAGCGCTGCTGATTGGAGAAGGAATTACTAGTGGAGCGCTGCGGAGTGGAGAAGGAATGACTAGTGGAGCGCTGCGGAGTGGAGAAGGAATGAATAGTGGGACGCAGCAGAGTAGAGAAGGAACGACTAGTGGGGCGCTGCTGAGTGGAGAAGGAATGACTAGTGGAGCGCTGCTGAGTGGAGAAGGAATGAGAAGTGGAGCGCTGCTGAATGGAGAAGAACTGACTAGTGGAGCGCTGCTGAGTGGAGAAGAAATGGCTAGTGGACAACTGCTGATTGGAGAAGGAGTGACACTAGTGGAGCGCTGCTGAATGGAGAAGAAATGACTAGTAGAGCGCTGCTGAGTGGAGAAGAAATTACTAGTGAAGCACTGCTGATTGGAGAAGAGTGACACTAGTGGAGCGCTGCGGAGTGGAGAAGGAATAACTAGTGAAGCGCTGCTGAAATGAGAAGGAATGATTAATGGGCCACAGCAGAGTGGAGAAGGAATTACTAGTGGAGCGCTGCTGAGTGGAGAAGGAATGACTAGTGGAGCGCTGCTGAATGGAGAAGAAATGACTAGTGGAGCGCTGCTGAGTGGAGAAGGAATGACTAGTGGAGCGCTGCGGAGTGGAGAAGGAATGACTAGTGGAGCGCTGCGGAGTGGAGAAGGAATGACTAGTGGAGCGCTGCGGAGTGGAGAAAGAGTGAATAGTAGGCCGCAGCAGAGTGGAGAAGGAATGACTAGTGGAACGCAGCTGAGTGGAGAAGGAAAGAATAGCTGGCGGCAGCAGATTGGAGAAGGAATAACTAGTCGAGCGCTGCTGAGTGGAGAAGGAATGACTAGTGGAAGGCAGCAGAGTGGGGAAGGAATGACTAGTGGAACGCTACTGAGTGGAGAAGGAAAGAATAGCTGGCCGCAGCAGAGTGGGGAAGGAATAACTAGTCGAGCGCTGCTGAGTGGAGAAAGAATGACTAGTGGAAGGCAGCAGAGTGGAGAAGGAATGACTAGTGGAACGCAGTTGAGTGGAGAAAGAATGACTAGTGGAGCGCAGCTGAGTGGAGAAGGAAGGAAGAGTGGAGGGCTTCTAAGTGGAGAAGGGATGAATAGTAGATCGCTGTTGAGTGGAGAAGGAATGACTAGTGGATCGCAGCAGAGTGGATAAGAAATGACTAATGGAATGCAGCTGAGTGGAGTATGAATGACTAGTGGACGACAGCTGAGTGGAGAAAGAGAATTGTATAATGAGCTGTCTCAGCACATCTCGTGCGGAAAGCTGCTGCAGCCATCTTGTGCGGTAAACAAAGAAGGGCATAAAACTGGGATTACACTTTGTACACCAAAGGTTGCTCCCCCGATGTAGCGAATAATGGTGATCATTTTAAAGCCGCAATATAATTCGTGATCTTTAGTACTAGCTCAAATTTTCAATCTCATCGGGTGTCCCCCCCTCCTCCTCCACCAAATGACAAACTATGTCAATTCACGTGCCCTTCAATTGGCACGTGAATTGACCTAGTATGTCATGGGTCGACAATATGTACCTATTTGCTTCACAGTAAAGAACGCACAATTATACTGCGACTTTTAATTCATTATATATTTAATTCGTGACTCAATATCATTCTAAGAAATTGACAGTTGCGCAGAAAACTTGCAGCACTGATAGTGCCACTAGCCGTATTGCTTCAACCGTTCTGAGTAACTTAGAATGATCAGACATGATTGGTTAAATACAAAACTTATTAGGTTGATTGAGGTAATTGAGGTAATTTAAGTAATTGAGGTAATTAATCTAATTCGACTGATGGTGTCGGAAACTGTGCGCTCTTCTAGCTTGCGAACACGAGTTCACTACTCGTTCCTGCTACCTTTCTTAACGACTCGCCACCCCTTACTCCACTTTCTTTCTGCTGGCGTGCGTGAAGCTCTCTGCTTTTGCAGACCTCGTACATGGAATCCCCCTCTGTATGTGTTCTTCATTTGTCGACCTGTTGGTGTTCGAGTACATGATCCACTCTACCTCAATGACCTTCTGACCCTCGACGCTTTCATTCTACGGATAATTTTAATTATCTCTGTGTTCATCGTTGTTTTATTTATTCTTTTCGGAGTGAGTCCAAAATTGTATCTGACATTTTTTTTCGAGAATATGTGACCTCCATTCCACCTAGAGATACAATTTCAAATAATCATTAGATTATATTTCTTTACATCTAAGTGTATTGGAAACCTTTTTAATTTATATAATAAACGCTAAAAACTATTGCATGTTATGAGAAAATTTCATGCGATTTTTTTTAACACTTCACCGTTGGATTGCTTCCCTACATTCAATTTAGAAATACATTTGAGAATAACTTCCGTCGAAAGTTGGATTTATAAATATTAAAAAAAAATTGTGATACATTTTATCTACCTGTTTTTCTTCCTCGTAAAACGTGTTCTACATAACAGCATAACTTTAATTATGTAATATCTTCTCGATATTATACTAAGTGGTAAATAGCATTGCCTAGGTATACATAGAACAAGATTTGATGATCTGAAATATTATTTCAAAGTGGGCAGTAAGCTCTTGACTAATCAAGTAACGCAAGGAATTATTTCGTTCGCGATTTAGACTTGTGTGCGATCTGAAAAGCCTCAACTGACTTGTTTCCTTTCATAAAGATTAAAAACTAAATTATTTGAAGAAAAAAATCAATGTTTTTTAATCGCAAAAGTATTAATTGAGATTCTGGTTATTGCCTGTGACTCACGGCTACCCTAAACGCTTGGTGAAACACTCGCACGGTCCACGGAGGCCAGACGCAGAACAAAGTACGTTGCTCCTTTGACGTTCGCCACAAGCAAATTTTGAATACAACACAGAGATAAAGTTTAGGTTTGGTATTTTCAATAACTGTTCGGAATTCTGCCCATCTGATGCCATGCGTGCGTGAAAGCGCCGGCGCAATGAGCTCCGGCCGCGTCCGAAGACATCAGCAGTTTCAGTAATCCTTGCAGGCGACCAATCCAGCGGTTAAGATACCGTTAACCTAATAACTGCCAAACAACAATCGTTAAGTGTGCCACAGCACGCTAGGTTTAAGATTTTCATTCATTCGTACGTTTTATATTTCAAGTTTTTGTAACTTTTCAACTAAGCTTTTTTGGACACGACCCCATAGAGTAAAATGTATTTATTATACCTAACCCAACCATTTCAACATTTGTTCAAAGAACTCTGAAACGCCTTGCATAACAAATATATTAGGTTGATGAAGTACATTGTGGGTTGTGGTGTACGCAGCAAGATGGCCTCACGCAGACAGAATCAGATTTACTGCGGCTATTTACGATAAAATCCGCCATGTCTTATTGCATGTGTGCCCGCCTTGCTGCCTTCATCAGCATCAGCTTCTGTTGTGCAAATGACTTGCCAAGCTTTGTGTCGTTATCATTTGAAGGTCGCCGTTCAGAGACGAGGACGGGAGACCAGTGTAACCGGTTCATCGTAGTCAGTGCTTGGATACGAGGAGTGGTGAGGTGTCGAACAAATGAGGAGCTGGATCAGCCAAACGTGAATAAAACATTCACTGAACAGTACATAAATGCAGTTGGACAAATAGTGCTGATTTTGATGTATAGTACTGTAATATTTATGATTTTGTGTAGTAATAATATGCTAGATATAGCGTCACACTGCAACACGTGATCATATATACCGATGTTTTTCACCAGAGGAGGCCGCAATTAGCTCCTTCGTGACGACAGTTTATATAGAGCGCTATAGTTCCTGCAAGGCACACCACACCGAGAACCATGCTATTACCACATTATTGCATTATTGTTATAACCGTAGCAATTAATACGTATAACATGAATGTTTACGTAAAAGTTCCGCCATAAGTTTTGTTGATCTAATTTCCATACCTTTCACCACAGCATCAATTTAACCTTTTTTCGAAGTGATCCAGTGGGATTCTAAACCTAACTTACTGTGTTATTCGCTGTAAATTAGATTGGATAATTCCTCTAAATATACATTTCATGTTAGCCAGTCGGTTTATAGGTAGTGTTCTATAAATACTTAGTGCCTCATAAGTTGAACAACATGATAGGAAATATATACGTTCAAGTTCTTTAATTTGTAAGAGTCAGTCTAAACATGTTTAATGATAAGTTTTCGAGAGTTATTTACCTGCCTAGTTTTTGCGCATGTTAATAATTCAATATGACGTTTCATTTTACCTTAAACTCTAAAATAATGGATAATTGCCCCACAAAATCTGCATTTATTCAAGGTTTTAAAATTTGGCAAATCCAGAGTACCCCAACACCAATAAAAGACCCTCAATAATCACAAAATCGAGAAGACATTTGTTTAGTGAAGTGTGAAAACTGGCTGTCACGAAAGGTAATTGTTGAATAAACGCCAATGACTGGTCACCACAGAAGGTAATTGTGGAGTGAACGATAATAACTGGTCGTCACGATAGGTCATTGTTACATGAACGCTAGTAACTGGTCGTCACGAACGGCAATTATGTGCCAGTACCGTTAATCAATCGACTGATTCTTTCTGACCATGGCAAGTATTTGAACCGTTGGTAAATTCTGACGATCTCTTGGAAATTAAAGCTATCTGCCGGTACCGTGGTCCTTCACCGGAAGGTAATTCTATGAAGAAATAAGTTCAAAGCCAGTGGGTATATACGGATATTACTGTTCATTTATTGTCGACAACAGATAAGACGTTTGTGGCTACGGATGGATATATGACGCATATCGATAGAAATAGATCAGAGAGCATCTGTATTATGGGATGCTAACCCTAGCACTAGCATCATTTTTTCAACATATATATTTAAGATGCGCTGATCGTTAATGTACGTCAGCCACACGAAAAACAGGCAGTGTTTTTAAAATTTATTACACATTACAATGCCTGCACGTTTGCCCAGACAAGCTCGTTAGGATCGCAAATAAGTGTGCAGTATATTCTTTGACCAATTACTTACAAATTTTTTGGTTCTTGAATTTCACGTACTCCTAATTTTTTGCTAACCGAGAGGTATTAACCGAAGCCCTCTACACAAGTGAAGAAATTGTCGCAATTCGATCTGTTCGAAGATCTAGGAGAATACATCTAACGCGGGCTTCTTACTGCCACGCGAGCGTCCACGACAGCAGTTGTGATATCAAGTGTTCACTAAGATTAACTGAGTGATATTGAGCAAGGCTGAGTTAGATTAAGATTACAGTAGGATAGGTTGTGATGCTTAATACTCGATACCCAAAAGAATATAATTTGGTCGACAATATCGATATTATTTGGTCGACGTAGGCAGTAGATTACATACTATCATGGAAACTCGTGCATACGTTCGAATAATATTGAAGCTGTCTTCTACATCTCCGTGAACATAAAACTACTCTCGTTCAATCATGCATGTACAAAAACTGAATAATTATAACTAAGAAAATCAATGCTCAGAATTTTAAAATCTGAAACAATTCCAAAACTTGAGTTTATTGATGTCATGTACCAGTTGGACTCCTCCAACAATTTCCATTCAATATTTTCCCATTTATGCGGCAGTTGTATGAGTATTATGATGTGCAGGGTGAAGCATAGTAGGGGTTAACTATTCATGTAGATATTTTGTGTCATATTGCAAAGCTTTGTGAATGAACAATATCATTTTAATAATAAATAATAAATCCTACGTATTGAATGCTTTTTGTGATATGAGTGTTTAATCGCGAATCGAACCCGTCCAGTGCCTCACGGGGAGCCTACGATGATTCGCGTCGTGGTTCCGGTAGAGAGAAGCCCCTAATCTTCATCGAACCCGCCTTCCAAACTACAAAATTTGATCACAAAAAATATATTTTCATTGTGACCGTCCGCCCAGTTTACTTAGCACTGGTTTGCCTGGTGAAGCCTGCCCACTGTTTAAACGCAAGTTAAAATGGTCCAGTTCATAAATGGGGCTGCAACATCGCGTTGATATGTGCAGTATTATTCATAATTATCAGAATGGCAGTATCTGCCAGCTGTCTAATCAGAGCTTAAAAACTTGAAAATTTTCAACACTTGCCATGTAAGAAAATTTTATCAATTTGAAGTGATATTCCGCAGTGCAATATGCGTTCTGTTGTTGAATCCATAAATATTTTTGTTGTCATCCAACAACAGAATCGATTTTCACATTTCTCCCAAAGTACCAAGCAGTAATTATTTCTGGGCATACATACATTATTTTGATCGCATTCAGGTGAAAAAATTGACTCCATTGTTTACCGCTCTTCAGATAGCTGCTGAAGAAGAATGTTAAGAGAGGTTCAAGTCGTGTGAATCCGATATTTTCAGAGAGTCAGATGTACGAAAGTGCCTAAAGCGAAGGGAAGGATGTGCACTGGATGCTTTAGAGATAATGTCAAAGGCTATGGTTGAGTTGATGGCAATAGAGACGCAGTGTGCAATGTGATGGACTTGTATGGCTATGAAAGAGCTGCATAATTCCGCCTTGGTTGTTTCTGAGGTGGATGGATTATTCTTCATTTCATACATCATTAACACTTTCTTTTAGTATTTTATTATCTCTTATTTCATGGGCTCTTTTATCTGTACACTTTTTTTATTGTGATCAATTTTGTATTTGTTATTTCATTGTGTTTCGTTGGAGGCGCCCATGGGTTTTAGAAAGACTATGCAGTGTGTTAGTTAGTTAGTCTGGTACATTCTACGAGAGGAGAATTGCACTCTATCGGGCGAATAATAAATGTCCGAGCACAGCTAGGCGTTTCAGTGACCAAGTGGTGAAGTGATGCTGGTCTTGGAGGGGGAAACTCTTTCCTGGCATACCATGAGAGTAGCTATAATCTCACCGAAACGCGGGGCGTCTACGCTCACCGAAACGCGGATTTTTGGTGGGTAGGGGTGGAAGGGTGTCGGCGGTAGAGGGTTGACTCAAGTGTGGTGTAAATGAATGGGTTATAATAGGGTATTGTGTATCGTGTGTTGGTATCAATTGAGTTGTTATTGATGTATAATGTTTTGTATGCCTTAGGCATAACATGGTATCCGTTCAAGGAATAAATGTGTTTTTTAATGTAAATCATAACGCGGCTTTACATATAAATCGGATAATCAATCATAGTAATAACATTTATTTTATTAGGAACAATTACATGCTAAAGCTAAAGTATACGCTGACTGGCCCAGACTGGCTCCTGTTTGTCAATGGGTCGAGTCCCGCGATGCTTTTTGGAGGGGCAATTATCTAACAATAGCGCATTCATCACACGCCTTGACGCTGTCATGAGACGAGGTAAATGAAGACGCTACCACGCTTTATTGAAAATAGTGGACAGGTCCTATCGTATTGAGCTAAAATTCCATGGATTGCATCAGTTTGGGATCTCGAACGGTAACACATCATTTAATAATACACTAAGTAAGAACACTGTTAAAACATGAATATATACTACACATACAATCAGTTCGATTACATAATACAATACAATATACTATTAAAAAGAGTTGAATCCTACATATACAGGCAACCTCTTATGTACCAAGCCTACATTTATTACGGATATGTCAATTCAAAAAACTCTAACATTAAATCATACAATTATACCAACCCTTTATACCGTTTTACAAGCCATCAATAACCATAAACAATAACCATCAATCTCCAGGGCGTTTTCGCGACCCATATCTCCAGTGCTGTTTGGGCACCCCTCTCTCCAGGGCGGTTTCTGGATCATTGTATCCTCCCAGGGCGGTTTCTGGACCCTTTACACTACTCTTGCTCTAAATAAAGCACTCACTAAAATTGATTACCCCTTTAACCGGGTTGTTCCACATAAATCAGCCCTATTTCTCATTGATCAAGCTGCACACAACGGAGCATATAATCGCAACCCTAACTACTTCCAACATAGCGCCATCACAAACGTTATTGTTGATGTGAATGGAAACTGCGTTACCAACATTAAATCATCGTTCCCCGGAGAGAGTGCTCAAGCGTACCATCACACGACAGAATTTCCCTGCTGGGAGAAGTGTATTTGTTATAGAAAAAGGCCAACGGACTCTATAGATGTGATCAACCTGGAAAAAAGAGCAAACATACGTATAACAGTGAATTGCGAAGTCCCGCCCACTTCAAATAAGATGTTATTCCTGGTAGTTTATACACTCGGTGTCATCCAAATAAATTCGTCAAGGTGTCATCCAAATAAATTCGTCATGCGCACGTGTGCGCACGCGTGTGCGAGAGTGTGCGCGTGTGTGCGCACGTGTGCACGCGTGTGCGCGCGAGTGCGCACGCGTGCGTGCATGTGTGCGCGCGTGTGCGCGCGTGTGCGCGCGTGTGCGCGCGTGTGCGCGCGTGTGCGCGCGTGTGCGCGCGTGTGCGCGCGTGTGCGCGCGTGTGCGCGCGTGTGCGCGCGTGTGCACGCATGTGCGCGCGTGTGCGCGTGCGTGTGCGTGCGTGTGCGTTTGCGCGTGCGCGCGCGTTCGCGTGAGCGCGTGTGTGTGAGCATGTGCGCGTGCGTGCGCGTTTGCGCGTGCGTGCGCGCGTTCGCGTGTGGGTGTGTGCACGTGTGCGCGCGTTCGCGTGGGAATAACCATTCTTTTGCTGCAAGAAATGATCAACATGATACTGAATATCATGATTTGGACAAATTTAAAGGAAAACGTGAATTTCTCTTATGTTCCCTTGAAAGCATGCATTAATGACCTTGCTTGATTTTCTCAGTGAAGAGAGCTAAAATCTCTTGTTGAATCCAACAAAAGATATGTCTCGAGTTTGAAAGTTATCGAAGCAACTGTTAACTTTACTTGATATCACCACGTAGTGATCAGTTTTGACTAAATGTGGTCCCAAAGAGCCCGTGCTGCTGTGCCAGCTGCCAGTCGTTATTTTAGGCAACTGGAACAGCAAAAAACTCTTCTACCAGCCACCCGCGCCACTCACACGACAGGGGAGGCGACCCCTGGTCGCCAAAAGAAAGGAGGGCCACTAAACATGCCGCTGGTGGCTTCCGAAGTTCCCTGGCCAGCCGGGATTGCGTCCTTCATGAGATTGCCTATACAGAATAATTCGGATGGTAAGCTCCTGAGAACATTTCCAGTAAAATGGTCAGTATACGGAAAGAACATGTCAATAAACTTACTTCTAATACTATGTGATCTATAGTTTTAGGCCGAGAGTAGTGTTAGAAGTGATTGATGAGGAACGGGGTGCGTTGCCCCGTTTTCAATATTTTAACGTGACATTATTTATGTGCAAAGGCTGTTATCTTATTCAAATATTCAAATTAATCTCTGCTGTCATTAAATCCTTTACATATAGTCCACTAGTGGTGCCGGTTTTATTTATCATAGAAATAGCAAAACTGTTCTGATCGATTCTAGTTGAGTCTGATTTTATTTGATGACGATGGCGATGCAAATGAAGACTGTCATTTGATGATTAAAGTTTTTCTCGCGTTCTACAGCTCTTGTTCATCATATAAACAACATATGATCAACTGACAAAACTCAACTCTTCTGCATTTCAAAGAAATAAGAAATGCCACGCGTTAGCATTTCTGGATACCATTAGGCAATTTGAAATACATCGTGCAATCTGACTAGACAAGTTCATCCGAATAATGTTATAACAGCCAATTACATGCATAAGTATTGGCATTCCCGCCAGTCGTCCGTCCAAACTATAGCGGAATATTCCTTCAGATGTTCTGCAATCCCGCTTGCATGATTATGAAATTTAAATGTAGAGGTGGGCAGTATTGAGGTAACCTTACATTCTGGCTCGTTTTTTGATCATGATCTCTGCATATACTTTTTCGAAGTACAGTTTGTATTGCAGAGCTGCCACCGTCACGGTTGACCGTGGCTCTGCCCAGTCATGGCCCACCTTCCATTCCTCAGGCCTGGACGCATGCTTCGTGGGAGTGCCAATGGATATTGGCGTGACGAATCGCAGTGGGACCCGCTTCGGCCCTCGTCAAATACGGTACGGTGTTAGCGTGTGTTCAGCAGTTCTGTAGTCATGTACGATGTGGGCGTGTGTTTAGCAGCTCTGTACTCATGTACGATGCGGGCGTGTGTTCAGCAGCACTTTTCTCATGTACGATGTTGGCGTGTGTTCAGCAGCTCTGTACTTATGTACGATGTTGACGTGTGTTCAGCAGCTCTGTACTCACGTACGGCGTTGACGTGTGTTCAGCAGCTCTGTACTCATGTACGATGTTGGCGTGTGTTCAGCAGCTCTGTACTCAAGTACGATGTTGGCATGTGTTCAGCAGCTCTGTACTCAAGTACGGTGTTGGCGTGTGTTCAGCAGCTCTGTACTCATGTACGATGTTGACGTGTGTTCAGCAGCTCTGTACTCAAGTACGGTGTTGGCATGTGTTCAGCAGCTCTGTACTCAAGTACGGTGTTGGCGTGTGTTCAGCAGCTCAGTACGATATGGGCGTGTGTTCAGCAGCTCTGTACGATGTTGCCGTGTGTTCAGCAGCTTTGTACTCACGTACGGTGTTGGCATGTGTTCAGCAGCTCTAAACTCATGTACGATGTGGGCGTGTGTTCAGCAGCCCTGTGCTCATGTACGGTGTTGGTGTGTGTTCAGCAGTTCTACTCATCTACGATGTGGTCGTGTGTTCAGCAGCTCTGTAATCATGTACGGTGTTGGCGTGTATTTCGGCCGCTCTATACTCATGTACGGTGTTGGCGTGTGTTTCGGCAGCTCTATACTCATGTACGGTGTTGGCGTGTTTTCAGCAGCTCCGTACTCATGTACTATGCGGGTGTGTGTGTGTTTAGCAGCACTGTACTCATGTACAATGGGGGCGTGTGTTCAGCAGCTCTGTAGCTGGTCGAGGTGCGTTGAGATCAGTCGAAACATGTTGAGGCGAGTCGAGTTGGTCGCGACGAGCCTAGACTGGCCGAAATGATTTGAGACAAGCCGAGATTAGCTGAGACGAGGAGACCCGGGGAGCTCGTGGGACACGGGAGACTTGGGTTACCCTCCGGGATTTGTCGGGCTCTTTTGGGACTCGAGGTACCTCTGCCACCCCACTCCCACCCTAAAATGCTCGAGTGAAATTTTTTGTTATGACAGTCCACATGATTACTAGCGCAGAGGAGGAGAGCCACGTCGAGGCTGGTCGAGGTGTGTCGAGATCAGTCGAAACATGTTGAGGCGAGTCGAATTGGTCGCGACGAGCTGAGACTGGCCAAAATTATTCGAGATAAGCCGAGATGAGCTGATACGAGGGATCTCGGGGGACCCGAGGAGCTCGGAAAGACCTGGGGGACTTGGGCTACCCTCTGGATTCATCGGGCTCTTCTGGGACCCAAGGGACCTATGCCCCCACCCCTACCCTATCCCCTTAAACAATAAGTGCGAAATCAATAATCTGAGCAGTTTTTCTGACCATGACGAACCTGCCCTTACTTTCTTCTTCACGATCCCCAATTTTGTCATGTTGATGTATTTGTGCGGGAGTTCCTGTTTGTGATTTTGTGAATGGGTGTTTTTTCTTCAGTCTTATGTGGTCTCTGGGTTTGACCTGAACTGCGTAGCTATAAAACCTAGTGACGCGTTGTGGTTAAAGTTGATCTAATCCGTGAAGCCATAGACCTTAAACCAATTTCAACGATACTATCTGTGCGCACTGACGCCCGTGCATATTACTCTTGGAGTTCTGAGTGGCTGGAGGCGGGATTCGTTTCGTCTGAGCCTTTATCTTACCTGAATAAATAAATTGTACCTCTACTAAACTAGACCGCGTAGCTGTAAACATTGTGCTGCGTTGCTGTCGGGGTTGACTTTGTCCGTGTAGCCGTAAACCTTGTACCAGTCTCGACGATACTCCCTGTACGCACAAGCGTGGTTACATATCACTCATGAAGTTCTAAATGATTGGAAGCGGAGATCCGTTCCGTCTAAGCGTTTTTCTTGTGCGCAACAGCGTGCGTCTGACACAGCTAAAGTTTTCACATTTTTTTAACTTTAACAGCGTTGTTTTTTCTCGCGCACTGAGGCTTGCGAGCCTACTGGAATCCATGATCATCGAGCCCTACGGGGGAGCCTATTATGACTCGCGTTGAGGCTCTGGTGTAATGACTCGCGTTGAGGCTCTGGTGTAATGACTCGCGTTGAGGCTCTGGTGTAATGACTCGCGTTGAGGCTCTGGTGTAGTGACTCGCGTTGAGGCTCTGGTGTAGTGACTCGCGTTGAGGCTCTGGTGTAATGACTCGCGTTGAGGCTCTGGTGTAATGACTCGCGTTGAGGCTCTGGTGTAATGATTCGCGTTGAGGCTCTGGTGTAATGACTCGCGTCGAGGCTCTGGTGTAATGACTCGCGTTGAGGCTCTGGTGTAATGACTCGCGTTGAGGTTCTGGTGTAATGACTCGCTTTGAGACTCGGATGTAATAACTCGCGTTGTTAGCACACATATAATGATCTTGCCATTAGAGAGGGGGGGGGAGGGAAGTCCCGTGTTTCAGCTGAGGTACGAGTCCAAATTATTTTTGCTCCGTTCCTTCCATTACGGTCTCTTCTAAATAAATATAATGGATTAATATAACTTTTGAGAAAATCATTATCTGAACATTATTTCATCTAACTTCGTTCGATGAGATTATTGTTTATGATTCCGTACGACAATTAACAAATATCTCTACACATAATAAAAGCCATCATTTAGTTGCAATTGCTCCCACCAAGGTTATGGTGCTTTTGTTTAACACATCATTAACTTTAGGGTCAGACTATCTAGAAAAAATGGCTGGTCCATACTTGTTTAGAATGTTTGTAATATAATCCTCTTTTTCGTGCATATCATGCGTTTACTAGCTGCCGGCAATGATATTGATTTATATTTATTATGAATACATGTTTTCCCAAAACCCTTCAAATATTTACCCGATCACACCAGACGGAAGTCTGGACAGAAGTTTTTGGTTAAAGTTCAACTCCGTGCGTGCAGCTGGCATTTAACAACTCACTGTCGCTGCTGCATGCATGTGATTGATGAATAGCCTATGGATCAGTCAATATAATATTGTCTGTCAATTTGATCCCTAAATGCCTCATGAGCACCAGGTAGCATTATTTTAGATGATCATTAGATGTTGTTTTCTGAGTTTTCAATTATATGTTTTACTCATTTAAATAACAGCCCTGTAAGTTATACAATCCACCTTGAGTATAAAAACGACTTTGACAGTTAGTGTTGCAAGTCTTCATACTATAATTTCGACCGCTCTTTTGAGATCTCACCTCCTGCTAGAGACCTTTGTTGAAATATTACTTTAACGAACCTCACCTCAGGTGAAGTGTGATGTTTATTGTACTGGATCTGGCTCCCTCACGAGGGCTTTAAGTGCCCTCAATTTACGCACGGAACTGTCTTGAGTGCAATAATCTCTCCCTACTTGATGTTTTTGTTTGAGAGTGGTATTAGGTCATTGGTGTATTGAGTCTATATGAAAAATGCTCTATCTCGATGTCGCGGACCCCTTCTCACTTTACCCCTCGAGACAGGAAAAAACCCTTCTCACTTTACCCCTCGAGACGGGAAGGATCCAGCAGGATTTATTACTCGATTACATGAATGCAGTCAATCAAAATATTGATTTGTAAAACTCAGATGTTCTCAAAATCGACAAAACATTTCACGTGAGGTGCAAGTTGGTAATTTTTTTTAGTATATCGATTATGGATGAATATTTTACATTTTGTTTTGAGATGCATGCAGACACGAGTCTATCGGCATTCGCCCCTACAACCCAGCCACAGAAGTTGGACCTTTTGCGAGCCTCCAGGTGGCGGACATTGGAGACGTCGCCTTCACGATGTACAAGTGAGTCTCACCAATTCATATTTGTCTCGCATGCTGGGCCCTTAATTGAACTATGGGTAAATTAGATTGATTTGTTTACTTCACTTATTGGTTTGAAAAATGTGACCGCATGGTTCGGATAGGACCGACTGGCTCAGGTCAAAGGTGTTGTATTTGTTTCATGCCTTCTCCCTCGCACACTTGGGCGAGTCGAGGATTTTGGTGTAAGCATCTCCGTCATGGTGGGTGAAATCACTCGCTGACGAAATGGAGCTAAGTCTATTTGTTCAATTTAGTGAATTTATTCACCTTCAGCAACGACCTAACAAGAACAAATCGATGCACGGAAACTATAAAAAAATACAAAGATGATTACTTCTGTATTAAGTTTGAAAATTTAAATAAATGCGTTGAAGGCCACAGCTATGGTATTTGAATTTTTTCTATAAAAATTTAGGTGTCCCCATTTGTCGGTTATGTAAAGACCACCATCATTTTCAAAACTATTAATTGTCGAGTTAAATGCGGTCTGTGTTTTATGA
>SDVV010015452.1:0-14522 GCA_016164225.1 Gammarus roeselii | reverse complement strand
ATTTACGACGGATTTTTTCCCGCTGGAAATGCTTACGATCGAATTATCTTCTATGGGCAACTTGATTCAGTCGAAGGTATTTCAGCCGGAAAATGTTTTGGGCGGAATCTGTTTAGAACGGAAAGTGTTTACGCTGGAAATAATTTTATTTGGGTAGGTGGACGATGAACAAAAAAACCTTATACTTCTTTCGTGTAAGGTTAGGTTAGGTTAGGTTAGGTCCGGTTGGTTAGGTTACAGTTAAATATATACCATCCAACGACAACTTCCAGGGAAAATAAAATCCATCGTAGATTTTTCCGTCCTAAACACTTATTGTTCAAAAACATTTCTGGGCCAAACCATTCGATCCTATACATAACTGTGTCAGATGATTTGGGGTAGTTACCAGGTAGGATTCTTTCCAACGTAAAATTTTCGAGGCAAAATAATTCCAGCTTAAACACTTTCGGTCCTAAGAAATTCCGTGCTAAACATTTTCTGTTCTCAAAAAAGTATTTGAAAAGGCCCAGCGTGTTGAAATTCGATCGTAAACGTTTTCCGTTGTATCAACATTCCATCCTATATTTTTGCAATGTAAGATATTCGCTGGTTATAGCTTTCCAGCCTAAACACATTCTGCTCAAAACTTTCCAGCCTAAACACTTTCGAGGCTAAATGTTTCCGTCGTAAACATGCCACCCACAAAAACACACCCGAGCTGTTCATCGATCTGAGCAACAATATCAACAAAAGCTATGTTGGATCGTCCTTCGGTCCCATCAGTGCATGGCATGGGACGCCGGGCGGCCAGGTAATCTAAACACACAATCAAAAACCGAATCAATTACGTGGCGCCCCTTGCTTACATTAATAGTCTAAGGACTCTGGAAGACCCCAGGGTCCGCTTGAGGGGCCCAGGCCCTAATGGCCGTCTCTTCTAATTAATACTGAGGCTAGGACTAATAATAGCACCCCAGGATAATACGAGTTAACAATAGCTTACAGAGGGATTCAAGCTGCCACAGGCGTCACCTTTCACGATAAAGATGGGAGCGAAGTGATAGCACACAGGCTCTTGACGCACAGGCTGTCTGCATGAGATAGAAGAGATAGGGCACCGGCTCTAATGACTGAGGCTAGGTCTCAGTGCACTAGAAAGGAGTGATAGCGCACAGGCTCACTTGACTGAGGTAAGGTTACTGTGCATTGAGAGAAGCAATATCGCACGGGCTCTCTTTGGTTGATACAAGGTCAATGTGCATCAAAAAGAAGTGATAGCTTAACGGCTCTTCTGGCTGAGTCTAGGTCATTGCGCATTAGAGAGAAGTGGTAGCTCAACGGCTCCCCTGGCTGAGGCTCGGTCATTGCGCATTAGAAAGAAGGTGTAGCTTAACGGCTCCCCTGGCTGAGGCTCGGTCATTGCGCATTAGAGAGAAGTGGTAGCTTAGCGGCTCTTCTGGCTGAGTCTAGGTCATTGCGCATTAGAGAGAAGTGGTAGCTTAACGGCTCCCCTGGCTGTGGCTCGGTCATTGCGCATTAGAGAGAAGTGGTAGCTTAACGGCTCCCCTGGCTGTGGCTCGGTCATTGCGCATTAGAGAGAAGTGGTAAATCGCTGGCTCTAATAGCTGATGCAGTGACGTTGTGCCATAGTTGCGCCGGGCTCGAATAGTATTCTAGGAGAAAGGTTTTAATTGCACACATTTAACTGCTAACAAAAATCGTATTACTTGTGTTTTCATTAAAAAGAAGTTGTTGGGCACCGGTCATAGCTGAGGCTAAGTCAGTGCTCACAAGAGAGAAGTGGTAGGGCGCCAGCTCTAACGGCTGAGAACAGGTCGGTGTTCACATTAAAGTGAAATATTAAGGCGCCAGCCCTAATGGCCGATGATAGGTCAGTGTTCATCATAGAGAAGTGGTAGGGCGCCGGCTCTAACGGCTGATGCAGTGACGATGTACAATAGTGGCGTCCGGTTCTAATATTATACCAGGAGAAAGATGTATTAATTGCTCACATTAAACTGCTTACCAAAGTAGTATTAATTGTGTGAAATCAGCATCTATGCTCATTGCTGCAGTAACAAAGTGCTTTGCAACGCGACAATTATATGATGATCAGAAGTTGAGAAATCCTCATAACAATATATTAGTGTTTGCAGTACCATACTTATTTTTGATCCACGTCTCAATCCATTTGGCTGGCTATAAACTCGATAGTTCAATAGCAATCAACATTGGCATCAATTGTGGTTTGTTGATATTGTTTGACTGAATTACAGCCGTCAACAATTTCAATATACAAAGCAGCACTTCGAAATGAACACAACCCCCTTCTGTAGCATTATATTGAACAATCGACTTCAGTCGCCCTAAAGTCCTTCGTTATGAAAGTTAACGAGTTTTCATACAGAACAGATGTAATTTCACGCTCAGTTTCTTCAAACATACATTACCTTTTATATTGCTTGAAATGGTTTTTGGAATTACGCTGAAGCTAACATAACGTTAACACTGAACCTTTTTTTTAACTAGCGGATAACATTTAAGGCATTGTTCTCTGCCTAATGCCAGATTTGCTGGGAAGTCATTCAATGAACAGCCCTTGCAGGCGTATAGCTTCGCTCTCAGGCTATTATAATTCTTGATGAGCTAAGGCATTGGAGAGGAGAGACATCAGTGTGCTGATGATGGGAGATCGTGGAATGGAGAGACATGGGTTCAGAATGATTGTGAAAGGATGAGATTCGTCTCGGCCCTTGTGTGCTTTCCCATCTTTGAGTGTCTCCCTGAAACACGAGATGGACATAGTTAAAGGAGGGCGCGGTAACTGTTAAGCTGGGACGCAGCAGGGTCAAACCAGTGAATGTTGTCGGACCTTGCTGTTGACACTTATCTCTTTCCTCCATCCTAGCTGAAAGTGTGCGTTGCTGGCTCCTGGCTGGACCGTTTAATGCTATAGGGTCAAGTTTCTGTACGTGTGTTTGTGCCGTTCGCCACCCTTTCTCGGGGAGGCAGACTCGCGATTGCCTCTGAACCTGATAAATCAAGGACAGTCGATTGAGATTACTTCCATTTCCATGGTTCCCAATTCACTATTCGATTCCGCAGTCAGACAATTAGTGCCAGTGAACTGAGGGAGAGAACTTGTTTCGAGTTCGATAGTTTGTTTTATCACAGTTATCCTCTTAAATGTTCGATGCAAACATCCCACTGGTGAGACTAGTAATTTCAAGCCAGACTCCCTAAACCCAAGCAGAAATCCAGCCGCATTCTGTAAAAATGTTTTTTTCCTAAAACAGTTTCTACTTTTTGTTCATCCTAAAAGAGTTTCTACTTTTTGTTCATCTTAAAAGAGTTTAGGAGCGAAGGGGCTAGGAATTCCGTTCGCTGTAAAACCCTTCCTCAAAGACGGCAAGACGAGCGGGGGGAGGAGAGGCTCCGAACCCTATTGTTAGGGTCGCTGAATGTGGGTGGTTGTAGTACGAATGATGTAAAGAGGAGGGAGTTTGGTGAGATGTTTGTGAGGATGATGTGTTGGCGTTGAGTGAAACAAAATTGAAAGATAAAGGAGAATGTGAGTTTGGTGTGTAAGTGGAAGAAAGGTGTGTGGAGAAAAGTTGGGCACGATAAGGTGTGTTTTTGATATTGAGTGATTGGTTGGCTAGTAGCGTTACCGAGTGGAAGGAGGTGTTCTCAAGATTGATGTGGGTGAAAGTTAAGTTAGGCGCAGAAAGATGGGTAATTGTGAGTGCTTACGGACCTGGCAGCAAGAGGAGTGAAGAGGAGAGGGAGAAATTCTGGACTGACCTGAGTGAGTGTATTGAGAGTTTTGAAAGTCATTTCAATGTAGTTGAACTGGGTGACCTTAATACGCGAGTTGGAGATAAAGTGGTGGAGAATGTTTGGAAATTATTGCGTTCCCGGTAGAAATGACAGTGGAGAAAACCTTATAGGTATGTGTATGAAGCATGAGTTAGTGGTCGGGAACAGTTTGTCCAAGAAGCGAGATATCCACAAGTACACATGGGTAAGGATGGCCCATGGTGCAGTGGTGGGGAGAGCACTGATGGATTTTGTGCTGATATCAAGGAGAGTGGTGGGGAGGCTGTTGGATGTGCGGGTGTTGAGAAGGGATGGTGGAGCAGTGTCTGACCATCTGCTGGTAGAAGGTAGATTAAGAGTGAAGCAGAAGTGGAAGGGCAACAAACGAGTGGGAGGAGGAAGAGAGGTAGTGAAAGTGAGTGGACTGAATGTGAGAAGTAGAGCCGAGGAGTTCCAGCAGGCGTTGAGGGAAGATTATAACAACGTGGGAGGACAGGACATGAGAGATGTTACGGGATGCGTTGCTGAGATGTGCGCTGAAGGTGTGTGGTGCGAGCCGTTTGAGCGGGTGCAGAAGGAAAGGTTGCGAGTGGTGGAACGAGGAGGTCAAACTGGCGGTGGTACGGAAAAGAGGAGCGTTTGAGGTGTGGTTGCAGGTGAAGTCGGTGGTGGCTAATGAAAGCTACAAAGAGAGGAGAAGCGAGCCGAAGCGGGTGGTGAGGAGAGCCAATAGGGACGCTGATGCCCGGTGGGGCAGACGGTTGGGCCAGAATTTTGAGGGGAACAAAAATATGTTCTGGAAAGAGATGAAGAGGGTGAGAAAGGGAGAGACCGGAAAGGAGGAAGTGGTGAAAGATGAAAATGGCCAGTTGTTGTTGGAAAGTGGTTATGTAAGGGAGAGGTGGGCCGAGTATTTTGATGAGTTGTTGAATATCGAGGATGCCAGAGAGGCTGACATTGTTGCTGTGGATGGTGTTGCTTGGATGCCAGTTTTGGGAGAAAGACTTGTGGCGGACATTACCAGAGAAGAGGTGCAAGAGGCGGTGGACGTGCTGAAAGCAGGGTAAGCCACTGGTTTGGATGGAGTCGCAACCGAGTGTCTGAAGAAGGGTGGAGTAACGATTGTCGAATAGTGGTGAGGTTAATGAACTTGTGTTGTGTGGCAGGCGTGGCACCGATAGAGTGGCGCAGTACCTGCATTGTTCCGCTATTTAAGGGCAAAGGAATTGAAAATGAATGCTGCAACTCGAGAGGTATCAGTCTGTTATGTGGGGATGGTAAGTTGTACGGGAGAGTGCTGATCAAAAGGGTTTGAGACTGTACGGACTGCTCAATTGGAGAGGAACAGTGTGACTTTAGGTGTGGTAGAGGGTGTACCGATCAGATTTTTGCAGTGAGACGTATTTTGCCAAAGGAAAGGATATGTTCTGGGCCTTCATGGATCTGGAGAAGGCATGCGACAGGATTGACAGGGAAGCGCTGTGGAGGGTGTTGCGTTTGTATGGAGTGTGCGGACATCTGTTGAAAGCAGTGCAGAGTTTCTATGCTGACAGCCGAGCATGTGTCTGAGTGGGGAGTGAGGTGAGTGATTGGTTTACAGTGAAAGTGGGACTGAGACAAGGCTGCGTGAGGTCTCCCTGGCTGTTCAACCTCTATACGGATGGAGTGGTCAGGGAGGTGAACGCGAGTGTGCTGGGTCGTGGCTTGGAACTGTTGGAAGTAAATGGGCGGAGTTGGCAGTTGAGCCAGTTGCTATTTGATGATGATACGGCGCTGGTTGCGGAATCAGAGGAGACGCTATGTAGGCTAGTGTCTTAGTTTGGTAGAGTGTTTGAGAGGAGGAAGCTTTGAGGGAACGTGGGTAAGAGTAAAGTAATGAGATGCTTGAGGACTGTCGATGCGAGCCAAATTAGTGTCACCCTAAATGAAGAGCTCATGGAGGAAGTTCAGTTTTTTGAGTATCTCGGCTCCCATGCGGAGATAACTGAACGTGTGGAAACTGAAGTGAAGGCGCGAGTGACGGAGAGATGTAAAGTGTTGGGTGCACCAAAGAGTGTAATGAGCTGTAGGACGTTGGGTATGGAAGTAAAGAGAGGGCTGTATGAGGGTGATCTTGTTCCAACCGGCTCTACGGAGCTGAGACTTGGGGGATGAGAGCAGAGGTGAGAAGATGGTTGAATGTTTTCGAGATGAAATGTTTGAGGAGCATGGCTGGAGTGACGCTGAGAGACCGGATCAACAACGACGTGGTTCGAATCAGATCAGGGATGGTAAAGAAGTGGGAGGACAGAGTGGATTCACGTGTTCTGAGATGGTTCGGGCACATGGAGAAGATAGACGAAGGAAGATTGGTGAAAAGGGTGATGAATCCGTAGGCGAGTGGTCCCAGGCTTAGAGGTAGACCGAAGTTTGGGAGGATGGATGGTGTGAAGCAAGCGTTAGGAAGGAGAGACATGAATGTGGAGGTGGCGAGAGAGCGTGCAATGAACAAGCGTGAGTGCAGAATGGCTGTGAATGGTTGATTTTGACGCTGCTCTGATGTGATTTCCCGCCCTTGGCATCCCGCTGTCGGGATGGTCGTGGGTTGGGGGGCCCGGCCATTATGACGCGGCGGGGATGAACCAGTGAAAACTGTCGGGCCCTGCTGCTGACGACGGATCCTCGGACTGCACTCGTGACCCAGAGTGTATGTTGCGGGGGTACCGGCCGAACCCTTTAGCACTAAAGAGCTAAGTCTAGTGAGTGTGAGAATATGAGGGTGCGAGGTGCGCCTTGTCGTCGGCCACCCCCCTTCCTGGGGGATGCAGCCTAGTGTCTGTATCTGTAAAAGAATTTTTACTTTTGTTCATCATAAATACAGTACTAGAGCAGGAATATTTCCTCCAGTATTTCTTCTAGAAGCTGCAGGTCAGGTTTACATAGGACATTCGTTGTAGTGTTTCTCAATTTCTCTTGTAAAATTGCAGCATGTTTAACAAAAAAATGAAGATCGTGTCTTCATTTTGGAATAAGATTTTATGATTTGTTGAATGATGAAAATTCCATTGTTGATGGAGTTTACGTCAAAAATGTTAAAAAAATTCTCAAGGCTTCCCTGGAGAAAAATGTTGATTGGAATTAGTCAAAAACGTTTTTTGCTCAGATCTATACTCAATGTTTCTTATTGTTGAGTCAACATTAATTGAGTATCTATCAAACTTTAACACCATCGACAGGGTGTGTGAAAACTCGTTTTGGTTTATTTCCGGAAATTTTTAACAATTACCCCCGCCTAATTAATGTACTTGTTCGCGTAGGTATCTCTCTCCCCATAGTCTTAAGTATCTAAGTTCCTAAATACTTAAGCGGGTTTAGAAGGAGGAAGACAATGTTTGTTAATAGAATTCAAACAAATAGATTTATTCAAAATCTAGTCAGCGGCCCCTATAAATTTCTCCCTCCACCTGATCGCTGTCACTCAGTGAGTTGCGAGACGCATTTACCCTACTCATTATACTGCATTGTGACTTGACGTTGTCTGATGCGCATATCTTGCTGCAACAGCTCGGACGGGCATGTAGGCCCAATAACAGTATCAGGACTGTGCAAAGCACAGTTGATTCTATGGACACGTGTTCGAGAATGCGAGAACATAAGAAACTTTAAACGGGTATAGAATTGTGCTTATTTAAGCCTTAATTCTATCGAGAAAACATATTGAATAATTCTACGGATAACTCTCAGATAATTTCACTAACATATCTAGCGTGATGATGAGAAATAGTCTGTTATATAAATCATATATTCAGTCTTGTGATGAACGCCAACCGACCAAAATATACGCAGCATGCTGACAACTCTTTGTCAGCAGCACGAAAATGTACATCGCTAAGAACTGAATTACACTGCACCGAGAAAGCGTCCGAACGAGAGCAACATCTACGCAACCTACTTCCACAGTGTCTGTAAACAGACCTAGCGGAAAGGCGACGCCACAATGACGATAAAATTCCTTCAAAACATTAACAGATGTCTCCTAATATTATTAATTGGTGAAGCTACGGTCGCTATTGCAACATCACTGATACGGTCAAATAACCATGAACGGAGTTGCAGACATTTTTTTTGTATCATGAGACCAAAAAATATTTAATGTCAGAAGAACCAGCTGTTCATGGGTTATAAATGCATACCCATCTATACCATCTTCTGAATTTTATCCTGGTCCTTCACAGAGAGTTCTGAAGGAATGGTAAACCTGTAAAATTAATGTTCAAGCACGTGATTTCTAAGTGCGTGTTATTGTTCCAACTGATCTATGACAAACAGAAATTCTTTTATTTTTTTGTAGCATGACCACTGCTTTGAAGAGCTACGATGAGTTGTTGATGATCATAATTGACTTTTTAGGCCTGTTCATGATATAGGAGATAAAACGCCAACATCTGATTGAATTAATGAATGATTACATGATTGCCGGTTGGAATACATCAACAATCTTTACTATTTCATTGTTGTTGATATTCAACATGAAATTGAAATTTGAATAAATTTTCGAGCTCAGGTAATCTTTTTCCCTGAACACTGCCTTTTTTTCAATATACTCGTATATTGATTGCTGAGGAGCGTTTATCTTAAACGTATCCAGTTATGAACTCAATTATTTGGCGGTGTGTGGCGAACATCCGTGACCCATTGTTTAGCAACAAAAATAACCTCCAAGACAGAGTGTAATGGTACAATAGTAACCTCGTCATTATTAATACTAATCTCTAGGACAATGTGCATTGCAACAATGTTAACCTCATAGAAAACGTCTATTGCAACAATGATAACCTCTATGGCAAAGTGTATTGGAACAATATTAACTTACAAGGCATAATGTATTGCTTCAATGATTGCGGTCAAGATACAATGTACAGCAACAATTATAACTTCCAAGACACAGTGTTTTGCAACAATGATAACCCTGAAGATTACAGTTAATAAAACAGAGAAGTATTTGCTCGCGAAATAATTCCACTGTCAATAATGCAAGAAGAACCACCGTTTCACATTCTTGATTAGCAGGGCAATCTCCAAAAAATGGAAATGATCACGATGGTTACCTAAGCACCATTTGTAAAACTTTTCCGCTCCCCCTTTCCAGCTCAAAAGCCTTGCCAGCCTTCCGCCCCATCAACCACCATAGGCCTCTCGCTTTCTCCTCAATCCCAGAAGACCGTTATTGATATCAGCTTATGACGTTAAACCAAAAAGGCTTCGATTTGCTAATGCAATCAGCGTCAACTCGGGAAAAAACAAACAAAAAACGCAGATCCATTGAGGAACGCTGCTAAAATTTGCCTGATAATCGTTATTTGTGTGTAATTTTTCTAGTACATCAGATCAAAAATAGCTCAATGCATGGCCGAAGCTTTGAACTCTTCATTAGGTAGGGTCGGACTTTGTGGGCTTCATACACGGTTGCAGTGAAAGAAATCGGCATTGGGATCGGACGATTATTTACTCAACTAATGAAATGCGTGGTCTATGCTTATTTGATCACAATGTTCCTACATATTTCTTTTCGAAATGTTTCCGCCGTCTTCGAGCTTGGCACGATTTCACAGCAATCATGCCGGCCTATTCATTACGCAATATGAGATGTACTGGAAAATGAAATGTAAGCCCCGCAGATTTCCAAAACATATATATGCTAATCGAGGGGGGTTTAACAAGGGTAGATAAATCGATAACTATTGCTGTAAATCTGCACGTCTATGTATTCGCCATTTCTAACATATCAATACTCTATTAGTCGACATGCCACTGAATAATATATTTATTTTAAACAAAATCACCTGTAAGCTCAATTTTGTTTGCATTTGTTTGTATTTTTTTCCGCTCCCCCTTTATTTATCGTAACTATTTATCGTAACCCTAATATTGTTCTGATCAAGAAGGTTTTCTCCTATCATTTCGGGTTTTCATAAAAAAAATGCTGCATTTAATGTGAATAATGGATCATAGTCATTGCAGCTTAGAATATCATTTATGAATAGAATTTAAAAAGGGAACACAAATCCTTGAATTCCTTGCAGCCTTAATGAACAAATTATTGAAAACCAACAAAATAAAATTCACTCTATGGAACACCCACAGCTCTTGCGATCCCGTTTTCTGTGAACCTTCCATAACCAAACAATCAGAAAATTTTATTCTATTTGGACCGTACAATTCAGTGTGTCAAACTTTTCTCCAATATGTCCAGACTAGGCTGAATTCAAGCAATGTACGACTGGGAATAGGCCTCGGAATTGAACTATTTTCCAACTACATAAGACACAGTAAATGTGTTGTGATTCCAGCCCCGCAAACACATATTATTGTAGAAAGGCCTTGACAACGTGTCGCTATATATAACATTAAATATCTAGGTGATTCATTATTTTTATAGAAACACAATACAACCCTTATGGTCAACTAGTTTTCGAGGCTTTGAAAAAATTGATTGGCTTATTCTAACAGCGGCACCCTTTATTAGCGATGAGAGCGGCAGGTTGGCCAACATTAATCATAATGCTAAGTATGTGATGGTCAAGACGATTTGAGAGGATTGATTGTAAGAAACTGCTTAAGCAATCATCATTGAACATCACTGTTCGAGTGATGGCAAGGAATCCAGAAAGAAGAGAGCAAGGCCGAGGTAGCTCGAGAGAGCTGCCTTCCCTTCTCCGAAGACACTCCCCCGCGTTCACACACGGTGCCTACTTGCACCACATGCACACGTTAGGTAGACACCCCGCAGCGATCACACACTGAGCCAACTTGTAACACATGTATATGTTAAGAAGACACACCCCTTGCATTCACACACAATGCCTACTGGTAAAACGTGCACATGTTAACAACAGCATTCACATAATGCCTATTCACAACACATGGATATGTTAAGAAGACTCACCGCAGCATTCCCAAACAGTGCCTACAGGCAACTCATACACATGTTAGGTAGACACGCCGTAGCATTCACACATAGTGCCTATTTGCAACACATGCACACATGTTAAGAAGACACACCGCAGTATTCCCAGAGAGTGCCTACTGGCAACGAATGTATATGTTAAGAAGACACCGCATCACTCAAACATAGTGTCTACTGGCAACGCATGCGCAAGTTAAGAAGACTTGCCGCAGCATTCACACACAGTTTTACTGTTATCGCATGCGCATATTAAAACACACCCCTGCATTCCCGCACAGGATCGACTAGCAACACATGCACAAGTTAATGAAGACTCGCCGCAGCATTCACACACAGCGGCCACTTTCAACACATGCTCATAATAAGAAACACACGGTAAATCAAACTGTTTTACAATTTCAATTAGATCGTACACACCACAACTGAAAAATTGGTTCTCAGTGCCCTCATCACACGCCTGACAATTCCAACGCAACGCCAACCCCATACACCGTGTGGAAAGATTACAATTTGAGACATAAGACCAATTTCTTGGTCATTTCAGTCTTATTCTTCTCGGAAGCATTAGGGTGAAATTAATGTTGTCTTAAGGCACGATAGACGAAAGAGTGAGTTATTGAGAGCTTATTTAAACAACGAATGGAGCTTATTCCCATTTTTTTTTATTCGTATGATCACAAACTTATTTTACAAAATTTCGTTATGAAGTTCTGATCTCATAGCTGCTTGATTAGAAATGAAATCATATGAAGGAGGACAAATTTATTCTACCTGTTGAGGTATTTTAACACAATAATTTACTCAACCCTCCACATCCACGCTCTCTCCCTCGAACTATTATTTCTTATCGCATCGGAAGCACGTGTTTGTTCACGTATCGATTATTAACTGACAATTTCGTCTTTTTCTTTCCAAACCATATCGTGTTTCTCTTTGCAGACCATATCGTGTTAAACTTTGTGCTCGTGAAGTGTTCAATTAGTGTTCAGTGTTGAATTATAATTATAAGTATTGAAACTAGCTGCCTAATTTATTAAATATAATAAGTGAGTGCTTGTGGAAAGTGTGTGAAGAGGACCTTTGACGACGTTTGAGGATGCCGTCTTGTCTGCTCGGTCCGCTCGACCAGGACGCGCAGGTGCGGCTCCAGGGACCTGAAGGAGCACCTCAACTGCACCTCAACTCAACCTCAACTGCCGCTTCTGCGAGATGGACGGCAGGATCAACCAGGTCCTGGAGACCTTCCAGACCCTGAGGAGGAGGGACGACAACAACGGCCGTGAGGACGGGATCCTTTCGGCGAAGGTCTTTGTCCTCGGTGAGTGTGTGGCGATGCGAGATGAGATCGGAAGGACCCGTGAGTCGGTTGCGGAGGTGAGAGCGGAGGTGGTCAAGGTTCAAGAGGACTTTGTTAGTAAGTGTGATCTTGAGAGTTGTGCTGCCAACCTCAGTAGAAACTTACATTCCGATACCGAGAAAGCTAGTAAGGGTCTGATAGAACAGACGATGAAGCTAGTAAAAATTACCGAGAGGCATCCCGGGAGAGGATTGAACGGGAGGACACAGTTCGATAGCGGAGGAGCCTTGCTTGTTTCGTTCTGTCTTCCTACTGTGACGTCCTGGGAAATTGTCTGCAACGGCCGCACGCATCCACCCCTAAGCCCATGTCAGGGCTCCCGATGCTGGATGTGAGCTCGCAACTCGCTTCCACCCCTAAACTCAGACCCGGGGTACCTATTTCCCGTCAGGCCAAAAGGTCATCGGCTGCCCGGAAACTGAAAACCGGGACTAAGCCGATACCTCCGACCAACGCATACGCGGATCAAAACCCTACCCAACCTCGACGGGGCGGTGTAGACTCGGTTGGATTTCAGCAGGTACTGAACCGGTTCCCCTTCGTGAACCGACCTGCGTTTGTGATGCCAACGCATAACATTTTTGAGAAGTTCACTGAACCGAACGGTAAAAAGGAGACACTTGGAATAGGCGACTTCATCGTCCGGCACCAGACGGTTGAATTTGTTCATGTGTGTAAGGCAAAGAGGCTGGTTATTTGCAAATCCGGTGCCACAATCGAGGAGATCAGAGGGTCCCTTGCGGAGATTGAGGTTTCCAGCCGGAAGACTAGATGGAAGACAATATTTTATTTTCTTCCTCCCTCCATGCGTGGGAGGGAGAAATAAACAAATAAAATATAGCTAACAAGTCGCCAGTCACACTGTGCGGGTGAAAGTCTGCCGGTGACTCAGCGGCCCCTGCCTTTGAGCCGCAACGGCAGCATTCACCACCACACCCCATGATTTACGAAAATCAAACCCACACCAAGAGGAGGGCAGTAGCTCAATGCTAAGGATATTATCCGTTGTTAAAGCAATGAGTTTCTGCTCATGGAGAGACCTTGCCGACACGATGGTATTTTTCTTATTCCTTTTCTTCCCTTCTATCAACAGAGAAAAGGAGATGAGAAAAATGGGAAAAGATAGACAAGAATTACGAAGAACCTAGTTTATTTCTCCCTATATAGATATGCGTGGGAGGGAGAAAAAACAAATAAAAAATAGCTAACAACTCGCAAGCCACACTGTGCGGAGAAAGTCTGCCGGCGACTCAGCGGCACTTGCTTATGAGCAGCAACGGTAGCACTCAGCACTGCACCCCATGATATACGAACCGAATACGCGCAGGGAGGGAAGATTTGCTCAACTTTACAGCACAACATAAATTCGAAGGATAATATCCAGTGTTAGGGCAGTGAGTATCTTCCTATTGAGGGACCCTGTTGACACGATGGTAGTCTCTCTTTTCCTCTCTTCCCTCTCCATGTGGGGAGGGAGAAAGAGAAAACATAAGATATAGCTCACAAATCGCGAGTCACACAGAGAGGTGAGAACCTGCCGGTGGCCCAGCGGCACTTGGCGAGGAGCCGCTACGGCAGCACTCACACCCGCACCCCATGATATCTGAAAAGCGACCCCCACACCAATATGAGGGTATTTGCTCAACTCTGTGGTACGGCGTAGATTCGAAGGATATCACCCATTGATAAGGCAGTGAGTTTCTTCCTACGAAGGGACCCTGTCGACCCAATGGTACTCTCTCTTTTCTTCTCTTCTTCTCTCCGAAAAGATTGATTAAGCAATACCAGATAACAATTAACAGCAGCTCCGGTTACCTAGTGAAGATGTTCCTCAGGCATCTCACCCTGTAAATATGAATTATCTATTGAAGATTCACCTCTGGCATCTCACCTTGAAATATTAAACTTATTCCTTGAAGATGCCACTTCGGCATCTTACCATGAAACTTATTCCAATGTACAATGTAGATGACTAACCGTCTTCTTCTCTTCTGTATCACAGATCCGAGTGAGACCTGGTGCAGCAGGAAGCGAAGGAACCTATAACTACTAACCCCTTCTCCACATATGTATAGATACAGATACAGACACTAGGCCGCATCCCCCAGAAAGGGGGGTGGCCGACGGCAAGGCGCACCTCACACCCTCATACGCTCACACTCACACAACTTAGCCCTTTTGTGCTAAAGGGTCCGGCCGGTAGCCCCTCAACTTACACTCTGGGTCCCGAATGCACCGAGGAACCGTCGTCAGCAGCAAGGCCCGACAGTTTTCACTGGTTTACCCCCGCCGCGTCATAATGGCCGGCCCCCCCAACACGCACACACGACCATCCCGACAGCGGGATGCCAAGGGCGGGAAAGCACATCAGAGCAGCGTCAAAATCAACCATTCACAACCATTCTCCACTCACGCCTG